>JBBPNO010000021.1:0-114883 GCA_038090915.1 Boletus eberwhitei
CTTGTCGGGAAGACGTGGATGGTAAAATTCGATTTAGAGGAGCTCCATACGTCCGAGGAGGGGGTGCATGACCTTGTCGTACAAGACCGGTCGGTCGAATTCACCCGGCGGTATTATGTCGCACGCCTCCGGCGGGACTTGACCCCTTTGAGTAAACCTGAAGACAGCCCAGTATGTGGAAAAGAATATTACCCTGGTTGTGAGCTCACACTTCCTTGAGCGAGAGGCAGGATATGTGAACTTGATTGAATATTGCAAGGCTAGGCGGAAATGTTTCGAAGGCTTGTCAGATTACTCGCAGCCCCTCATAGAGGTGTTTGGAGTTGCCATGACTGGGAATCATCTCAATCCGTCCACCAGGGCTGCCGCCACAGAGTCAGTTAAAGCGGCCGTCAAATGTATGTGTGATTCAGCCCTGACAACATCGGGATGTTGACACTCTCTCAGATTTAATTCCGGAGCTCAGTGCCAAGTTTACTATTCCTGCAAGGTGACGAACTCAATCTTGCCAGCTGTCGCCGCTCCCGAATACTGACGTTATTGAGCAGCACCTTCCGAACTGCGCTTCTTCTTCCTTCCATTACGAAACGGATAGAAGACTTCTTGATTGTTCACGAGCTCAATGCCAACTTATTCGGTTATTCAATCCATGAGAATCTCCTGTTGTCCGCCATCTCCGCACCTTCCGCAGGTTGTGAAGTTAATTATGAAAGACTGGAATTTTTTGGTTTGATATTAGTTGCATCACCCCTTCGCACCTTGGTTCACACCTGTTATAGGCGATTCATTTCTGAAATATCTTGCGTCCGTCTACGTTTTTGTTACCAACCCAGCACAGCACGAGGGGGCCTTGCACGCCGCACGCCAACGGATCATCAGCAATAAAGTATTGATGCAAAGCGCTGATCAGATCGGTTTGCCTCAGTATATCCAGAGTAAACCATTTAGCCACAAGTTGTGGTATCCGCCGAATTTCACCGTTGATCCTCTATCCCTGTCAAGTATTGCAGACCCTGCATGTAGCGGAGATGAAATCAGTGTCACGGCAGATGTCTTGCAAGGCAAACAAGACTCAGCTAGCCAAGAGGAAGACACGAATGCGAGTAATGTGCTCAAGAAGAAGAAGAAGAAATTACGCGACGAGAATGTGACTCAATGGCTAGGTGACAAGGTACCCGAGGAACACTTTGAGTGGATAAGAGGTGCTGACGACATTGTTTCCGAAGACCATTGCTGATGTCACAGAGGCCATCATTGGAGCGGCGTATATGTCTGGGGGACAGGATAACGCATTCCAGGCTGCAAAAGCATTGCAGGTGCCCATCCCTCTCATCCATCAATGGCAGGATTTCCGCCGAAATACACCTGCAATCTCTTCCACGCCCGGTAGGCCGCTTCGTCAGGGTACGATCGAAGCTGTCGAGGCAATAATCGGGCACCGCTTCCGTCTCCCTCATTTCCTCGCCCAAGCACTAGTGAATGGTTTCAGTTCTGAGGACATCTTTTGCATGCATGCTAATACGGAACTCCCAGACTCATACATCGGTAGAAGGTTACGACGCTACTTGCTGTGAGAGATTGGAATTCCTTGGAGACGCTATCCTTGATTTCTGTGTGTCTCCTTTTGCTGGTGAGGTCTTGGCGTCGAACTGACATGGCTAGTGACGGTGCGATACATATTCAGCCGCGAGGACCACCTGTCACCGGGCGCGATGACAATGCTAAAGGTAGGCTCCGCCTGCTACCACTGTCTAATCTTTCAACTTATGGCACTAAGGGAGCGATGGTTTCTAATACAGCTCTGGCTGCTTTGTGTGTGTCATGCGGGTTATACAAACATCTTCATTTCGATTCTTATGCTCTGGCGACTACATTCGAGACTTATGCTCAAAAAGTGGAAGCAAACCGACTAGAAGCAGAGGCGACCGCCAAGGATAGCCTGCCTAGGCAACATTGGCTGCAAGTTGAGCCTCCTAAAGTAGTTGAGCAGATCATGGGTAGAGGGCAGCACACTGATACGTAATTAATAGGCACTCTCGGACATCGTGGAGTCCATCATTGGAGCCCTTTACGTTTCAGACGGGTTCACGTTAGATGGAGCAGAGAATTTTTTCAACACTGTGCTCAAGCCATTTTATGACCGACACATCACATTGAAAACGTTGTCTCACCATCCGACGAAGATTCTTTTCGAGCTGTTGCAGTCACACGGATGTCAACAATTCGAGCTAGTGAAGGTGCGAGATGATTTGACGCAAGAAACAAGTTGTGATTGTAAGCTATACCCCCTATAATGGTCCTGCATTTACATTTCCAACACGCAGGTATCATTCATCAAATTACCTTGGCCAGTGGGATGGGCGGAACAGCGCAGGCTGCGGGTCGTGCGGCGTCTGTGCTCGCACTGGATGCGTTGCAGTGTAACCCTGAGTTCTTATCGAGAACGTGTGATTGTCGGGAAAGCCGACGATCAAACAAAGGGGCTCAAGCACGTATTAAGAGGATACTCGTGGAGGAGATAGAGGATGAAAACGCAGTGTGAACGAATATATTCGGTTTCTGACTGGGTAGCACACTTGTACATCAGAATGGGGTTGGAGTGAAAGAAGACTGATGCAAATGTCTATTGCATACATAGGAAGGGTGCCACTATGCAGCGCCAGCCTTCTTTCTACATTGTGCATCCCTGAGTATGAGTGAATGAAGGAAGTGAGAGGCTTACAGCTGGAATGTCACGGCAGCAAAAGGGATGCTGAAACCTGACAGGAGGAAGAGGGAAAGCTTGGCTGCAAAAGCTGCGCGTTTTTTGCCCGGGAACGCAAAGGGTAAATGCTAAGGTCGAGAATAAGCCGATGAGGGAGACATTTAGGAAGTTGCAATGAAAACATACGTGATATTCGCCATGGCCGTGAGCATAGCGTGCGGGGGAGGTGAGACGCAGGCGGGTGACTTGGGAACGGAGACTGAGTGGTGCACGCGCGAGCATCGTGGTGGTGGTGTAGGAGAGAGCCGGAGGACAAGCGGCGCCGACGTTTTCGATGACTGTGAGAAAACTCGGGTGGTCTGACGAGAACACGTCCTGCAACTACCCTGCTAACTGACCATGCCCATTCACTTGCGGTAGATGCTCGTACTCATTGACCAGCTCGAATTTCATAGCAAAAAACGTCCGAATCGAATCCATATCGCGATTCATGGGCTACAGGTGGCTGGCAGAGCTGTGGCGCTGCAAGATAACGAGCCATTTATAAACAAGTGAAGAAGGGCCTGGCCGTATCGAAGCCGCAGGCGCTCGCTCGATCCACTACCTGCTTGAACCATGGCTCACATCGTGAAAATTACCATCCCCGCTACACAACGCGAGGTCGAGGTACCGACAGGTCTCTTCATCAACAACGAGTTTGTTCCTTCTGCAGACTCCAAAGAGCTTATCCAGTGCGCATATCATCGTTCAATCCTATCTTTCCTGCGCTCAAGATAACGATAGTACGATCAATCCGGCGACCGAGGAAGTGATTTGTTCTGTCGTCGCAGGTATACCCTCCTTCCATTACCCAGGAACATCCAGCTCTGATCTCATTGCCCCTGTGTGATTAAACTCAAAAGGTTCTGAGAAAGACATCGACATCGCTGTCGCGGCCGCTCGCAACGCTTTCAACACTACCTGGGGAAAAAACGTCACGGGTTTTGAGCGATCTCGCTTGCTGAACAAGCTCGCTGACCTCGTCGAAAGAGACCAACAAATCCTCGCAGAAATCGAGAGTCTAAACAACGGGAAACCGGTCAAGATAGCTAGGTAACGGGGCAGGCTTCACCAAACTAGTGAAACCCTTTGACATGTTTTGGCAGGGACTTCGATATCGGCGATACTATTCAATGCCTGCGCTATTACGCCGGATGGGCAGACAAGATTGTTGGGCAGGTGATCCTTGCACTTACACTCTGACCTCCATTCTATCTCATTGTTTTCACGCACATTAGACGATAGAGGTCGACAATAAGAAGAAGCTTGCATTCACCAGACACGATCCGATCGGTGTTTGTGGACAAATGTAAGTAAAGACCCACCGCCTACATTCGACTCTTATTGACGCCGCACAGCATCCCTTGGAACTACCCAATCAATATGTGGTAGGCCTCTCCGCGCATTGCACGGCAGTGGCATGATCATCCAATTCATACTAGGGCCTGGAAAGTAGCACCCGCACTTGCATGTGGATGCACAATCGTCATGAAGCCTTCTGAATTAACTCCGCTCACAGCACTCTTGTTGTCCAAGCTGATCGCCGAGGCTGGGTGAGGGCGCTTGAAACCTTGTTCCCGTTATGTAAATCATTCATTTTCATGGACAGATTCCCGTCTGGTGTAGTAAACACGATCCCCTCTCTAGGTCCCGTTGGTGGTGCAGCGCTTTCGGCACACAGGGATGTGGATAAAGTGGCGTTCACTGGATCTACTGCGACCGGTCGGAAGATTATGGAAGCTGCTGCAAAGAGTAATTTGAAGAAGGTTCGTCTACATGCTACTCCCGCGAGGCAATAAACATCAAGGCAGTGCATTAAAAGTATGTAAAATAGGTATCGCTGGAGCTCGGCGGGAAGTCACCGCAACTTATCTTCGAGTCCGCGGACCTCGACCAGGCAGCCAATTGGGCCTGTCTAGGCATACTTTACAACACCGGCCAGGACTGCACCGCTGGGTCTCGTTTGTACGTGCAGGAATCCATTTATGACAAGTTTGTCGCCTTGCTGGTGCGAAAAGCAAATGAACTTGTGATCGGAGATGGCTTTGACGAAAGCAGTGGAGGTGGCCCCGTTGTCAGTGCATCGCGCCTGAGTCGGACATTTGAGGCTCATAACTTTTCACAGGTTTCTAAGGCTCAATACGACAAAGTCTGGGGATACATCGAAAATGGTAAGGCTCAGGGTGCGAAGCTCGCCCTTGGCGGCCAGAAACGCCCGGGCAAAGGGTTTTTCGTGGATCCGACTAGTAAGCATTGTTCCTCCCGAGTTCTATGAGTCCCTAGAGACGAAATTTACCGCACAGTATTCACGGACATCAAACAAGACATGAAGATAGTAAGATCTACATGATGTATTCGGAGAATTCCGCTGATACGCGATGTAGGTCCGGGATGAGGTACTTGGTGAGGTATTGCAGGTTGATACAGCCGGTTGAAACGTTTTCCAGATTTTCGGCCCCGTGCTCTCGGTCGGCAAGTTCAAGACAGAGGAAGAAGCGATAACCCTAGCAAACGACACCAGTTATGGTCTTGGCGCTGGGCTGCACTCGAGTGAGTCCAATACACAGAGGGCGTACGTTGCACGGACCTGACCACGAGCGGTTGTAGATGACGCCAACCAGTGTATGCGGGTCTCGTCTGCCCTGGAAGCTGGAACGGTGCGCAAGGTTGCCTTGTCGATTTGTGCCGAATGCTCATGTTCCACTCCAGGTCTGGGTTAACCAGTACAATTTGCTGAACAACAACGTCCCCTTTGGCGGGAAGAAACAGAGCGGAATAGGTATGTTGTGCTAGGTGTTCATGAACGATTGAATCGATACTTTGAAGGTCGCGAACTTGGCAGTTACGCCCTCGAGGAGTACACATCCGTCAAGGCCGTTCACTGGAACTTTGGAGAGCAGCTCGACTGGCCATTGTAAGAAACGCTTCGAGGAGTGGTTTGTATCAAATTAGGCTTCTTTGGTGGTGCCTGCTCATCAGCCGCGGTGTACTCTATTACTCTATGGAAAGTGTAAGTTAGCGAACAGGGAAGAGGCCAAATGAAATCCGTTCCGACTCATGTGTGTGTGCATGGCAGCACAACACGATGCACACGACATACTTAGAGTGCGCACAGGAATGAACCTTGTCTGTCCTGATGACCAAAATTACAGAAATGTGGCAAACATGTGCATGAGCAACATAACATGTGTGTACGTGTACAACAGTTAATGGTCAAGGTTTACGTAAGCGCGAGATAAATCCCGGCGACACAGGAGAAAACCATGATCACTGAAACACAGGATTCAATTCGTACGGGCCATCGTGATTCATCGCAGGCTGTGCGCTCTCATGGTAGTTGGCAGGGCTGACAACAAGCGTCAAAGGGTGAAGATGACCCAGTAGAATAGATCCTTACGATTGGAAGGTCATGCCAGTGTCTGGAGGGTATTCCCCCTGCACATGTGGAGTCTCCGTGGTAATAACGTTTGGCGGATAGTAAGGCTCTTGAAAGATAAATGGATACGGAAAGCTCGGAGAAACAGCAGAATCGCCAGGGTTTACGTCCCATGACTCAGGGGCGGACTCTGTGGGAGCCAATGCTGGTAGACCTTGCTGGGCGACGGGCGTAGTCTCGTCGGGGACGAACAGGCCGAGACTACACTCCGTGTTTCGTTTCGCGCACCGGTCGCAGCGTGGGGGATTTTCGTTGACGGCGCACTACAGAAAGCAGGGTTGAGTACGGGGTTGACCAAGAGGGGGAGAACGGGAATACCTTTTTGTGACTTTTGCGACAAGAGGTGCAGGCCTCTCTTGCTCTCTCTGAAGCGACGTTCATGGATGCTGGGTTTGATGTAGAGGGGAAAGTAGCCAGAGAGCTTAAATACGCTGGCAAGAAATGAAACAAACAGACGTACGCTCGTGGACAAGCGCATGGATCGGGAAGTCGTTGTAGAGTGATCGGTGAACGAGAGCCACCGACCATGGTTCGGTGAAACGAACCTTTGAGAGATTCACCGCATTCTAACGCTCGAAAAGTATAATCATTGGGGTCGAGTTCGACGAGATTGGCATGAATGAACGATCAGCGCTCGGTTGGTAGAAGAATACGCATCACGACGTGCACGTTGCACGCCAATCCATGCTGGACGTGTACGGTTGATCAGCTCCTATCTGCGCTGGAGGTAGGGTATCGGAGACACGAAACATCCGGTTTGGTGTGGAAATTGTGGCGACTGCGAAAACCGCGTTCTCGTCCAGATGCAGGGTGATCGACTCGACCACAGCAGTTGGTGAGTTCGTGTTTCCCTCGAGCTTGGATTTGGTTGATCGCGGCCTCGACGGATTGCCTGGAATAGGAAATTTTGAAAGGCCTCACCAATTAGGTGTGGGTCGTCGCTGATCAAGTTCCCTTTTTTTGCTCGAATACAATGTCCATCACAATATCGTTCGATTGTTCCATGTAAAGCAAGTATACTATGCAGACAAAGCGGGCACCTATATGAACTGAGCGCCTGCTATCAGACCTAATAAATAAACAGAACAGGAATTACATTCGCGAGGCAAAGTCACGAGAAGGAGAATGGTTTTAAAAATCCATAGATCAATGCAACAACCAAGGGAAAGAGGCATAGCGTGAACTAGAATTCATCTGAGCGAAAATAATTAGCATCTTCATCGACAAAGGCGCCCTCGTTGTCTGGTTGGGGTTCCTCCATGGCATATCTATTAGGTGGCGTGAGACTTGAGCTTGAAATCCGAAGCTCGGTGAAAATAAACCCCAAGTCTGGTGCACCGTCGCTGGCACCTTGGGTAGCATAGTTGGCCATATAAGTATCGCCAGATCTGACCCCATGGTGAACAAAGGTTATCAAATAGACCGAATTGACTGACGTGGTCTGTCCATAGTAGTCCTGAGGATAGTAAATAGACCCTAGATTCGCAGAACCTTGAACAACGTTCGGGCTAGAGATGTTCGTGAGGGGGAGAAGGGGCACAAATGGTGGCGTCTCACAAGCTCTGCGGATAACCTTCCATGCTGTGTACAGGGTGAAAAAAGTTTTGCGTCTGTAGCCTGAGATTTTTTTTAAACCTCCAAGCAGCGAGACTTTGTGAATGGATACACATACTGGGTCTGTCCCGGCGCAAGGACGGTGCTACTTGAACCTTGCTGCTCGTCCGCGTGCATCATGAATGGGGGGCTCGCCGTCAGTTCCTCCGTGGCGCCACCGGCAGAACGCGGTGTGATACGATGTCGAACCGGTCCAGAGCCCTGGGCACCGAGCCCTGAACTCGGGCTCTGGGAGTGAGCTGCTTGGAATTCCTCACAGTTCAGTCCCTGCGAAACACAACGACGGCACGGCCGATTATTGGTGCCAAACTCAGTAGAGTCGCACTAGTGACGACGCTTGAGCATGGCAACAGCTGTATGCGAGCAGGCATACTTACACGCTGCTTCGTTATCCTGCAGAAGTGGCATGCTTTCCCGGTACGTGACCTTCTCTGGGCTAGCTGATGACTACGACTCGAAGAACGTCTAGGAGGCATAGGGGAAGACGAGATGATGGGGAGAGCAGCGCAGATGCCCTTCTTTAAATATCGGTCAACGCCCCCCTACGCATTTGTGCTTGCAAGGTGCACTAATCCTTTCGTGTCTGGTCGCGCAGGATGAAGGATAACCATAATTACAGCATCAGAAATTCGCCGATTAATCTTGTGCATTCCGTCGGGATGGCCAGAACGAGGATAAAGACCTGGTTTGAACTTGTCCTGTGCAACTTCACTGAATGCAGTAGATGAGAATTAATTAAAAGGCGCGAAGTACTGAGCGGAAACCTCACGATAACGAGAAGGCGTGAATGAACGCAGTGGATGATGGCTGGCGGATCAGGGGTGGGTGACATGGCTGAAATATTGAGTTGATGGGCCGAATTTCCTATTTCATGATCAGCGCCGGGTAATGCAAGACTCCGGGGAACATTTTCTCAACCATCATTAGTATGGTATGCGTAGCCGAAGTCAAATTTAGAGCTGTGATACATCAATCTCTGGGAAACGAGTAGAGTTCTTGTTACAAGCAGTCGACGTGGAAAGCAAACGTGCTTAGCAAAGAGTGCAACGGGGCAAAGCGATTCAGAGTAAAACGCACGTAAGATACAGTACATGTCAAAGAGCCAAATAGTCCTTCACTTCTTCTTCGGTTAGCTTACGGAACGTAGGTCGCGGGCGCCCGGTTTCCCCCCCTTCCTTTCCTGCATCGAGTTCTTCTACTGTGGGTACTGTGACCACACCGATCTCGATGGTCTTCTCTGTCATTTGCCCCTCAAACCCCTCCTTGAGGGTTAACAGGGCTGTGTGAATCGCGTCCTCCAGGCTAATGTCATCGTTGTATCTTTTTTTACGTTAAAGGGGCATCAGTTGCATGTGTGATGAATCAACATGCACGAAACTTACCGCTTCTCCAAGAAAGTCTTTGCATTTACCATATTCTTACCTATTGCACTAGCCTTCCAAGCCCAAAATGATCCTGATGGGTCAACTTGATAGAGACAAGGCCCGCGATGAATATCGTATCCCGCGACCAATAACGACACGCCGAACGGACGCACACCTCTAATGAAAAAAATGTGGAGATTCAGCAAGCGAGTCACGTGTAACAATCCAACTTACCCGGACTGTGTGGCTTCCTGCATGACGGTCGCAATCTCTTGAGTCAAAACTTTCGTGGGTGGGTACTCGCCATACACTTTCCAGTATGCCTGGGCACTTTTGCGTGCACGAGCGATGAGGACGCGGAAATCGGGGCCCATGCCAGAATACACAATGCCAATGTTGGGGCAAACCACTGCCACCTTCTCGATCATCGAATCGTCTATCAGTACGGAGGAGGACTTCTTCTCAGTGGCAATGACGATGCCATTCGACGCTGCAGAGAATGAAGATCCGATGTGCGGACATTAGTATGATGATACCTTTAATCCCGAGACTTGTGGTCCCCTGTGAAACGGCGGCCAAAGCGTGTTCAATCTGCACAAGCTTTCCGCTCGGCGAGAAGACGGTCAGGGAGTAACTAACGGGCAAGATCTGAGACCTGAAGACAGGTTTACGTGTGGAATCCATACCTGTAGGCGCCGCCGTCTGTACTAGCCATTGCGAGGGTTGAGGAGGAAGAATTAAAAGCGACAGTCTGAGGAGCTATTACCTCCGAAATCGGAGTCACGCTGTACGCGCGTCGGGCACACGCGTCTTTGTTTGTGCATTATTTATGCATTGGATCAAACGTGTACAAATATCGCTCTACCGACTTTCAAAGACGCTACGTAGCATGTACATGACTTGATGTTTCTTCCTACACTCACACCGCCAAAGGGGTCGTCCTCAGGTAAGGTTGCTGGGAATACACCGCTCAGCGCGCTGCCCCACAGAGGTGTCATAGATTTACCTTGTGGAAAGTCACTTCGGGGAACAACTGCTTGGCTTCCTCGTTGTTGACGGCTGGGTGCACGATCACGTCGTCGCCGGTCTTCCAGTTCACGGGCGTCGTCACCCTGTACTTGTCGCCGAGTTGCAAGGCTAGAGGGATTCGTCAGACTCGAGCACCTAGTTTGCGAATCGCATTGTCTCACAGTCCACCACACTATACGGAGTTAGCGCGCAGCTCAAGCGGAGGAGAAATGCAGTGCTGACCGAAGGACCTCGTCAAAGTTCCTGCCCGTGGAAGCAGGGTAGGAAAACGTCAGGCGGATAACTTTCTTGGGATCAATGACAAAGACGGTCCGGATCTGTTGGACAATAAGGCAGGGGTTGTGCCAGTAGGGCGATCACACTCACCGTGAAGGGAAGACCCTTGTTGTCACGGTTCGTAGCATCCTGCTCGTCAAGCATGTCATACAGCGTAGAGATCTTTCTGTCCGCGTCGGCTATCTGGGACACGACCATGAGCGCACAGAAGACATGGAAGGGCTGGGGGGGGGTTACAATCGGGAACCGGACAGCGGTAGGGCCAAACTTGGAGCCGAACTCGTTGATATCGTCGACCCACTTATGGTGATCTTCGAGACTGTTGGCAGAGATACCGATGACCTTGACGTTGCGTTTGACAAAGTCGTCTGCACGTCGGGCGACCTCGCCGAGCTCAGTGGTGCAGACAGGGGTAAAGTCTCCGGGATGAGAGAAGAGGATGGCCTAGGAGGTGAGGTGAGACAAGGATGGGCGAGTGTGGAAGACCACGATACCCAAGAGTCGCCAATCCATTCATGAAAACTGATTGGGCCAGTGGTAGTCTGAGCCTGGAAGTCGGGGGCGATGTTGCCGAGACGAAGGGAAGGCATGATATGATGTTGATATGATACGATATTAAACGACGAGGACGTTGAATCTAAATCCCCTTTTTATAATCAGGATTTGTAAGAGACTATGATCCAATAATGGCGTGCTTTCTCACGAGTCTAGCGTAATTCTAGTAATACGCAACCGCATGCAAAATACTGTGTGGATGTCGTTCTTGTTGTACCTCAAGAATCCGGTCGATATCCTCATCGATGTCCTGAGTCGTCTCGATCTACACCAGATCAGCTCATATGATCCATGTCATGTCCATTAGTCAAACTTACCGCCGCAGCAAGGTCCAGCATCGCCTTCCCAGCAATAAGTGCTTCCTCATGGTTATCCTTGATTTCTATATTAATTACATGTACGGGCTTGTTGAATTCGCCGCCCCGACCAAGGAGATCTATGCCGTTCATCAGGTTAATAAAACTACCTCATGTGACGGGCTGACCCACCATCACATACAGCGTCGAAACAGCGCTCCTCGCATGTGATCACCACATCAGCAATCGTTCTACTATCTTGCCACCGCTCTGGAGCCAGTTTGATCCGCCGATTACGATCAAGCATCTGCAGCAGCCCATTTGCGGTATACCTTGCGCCCATAAGTCCAAATACAAAAATGGTCGCCAAGCCTGGACTTACAAACGCGGGTCTTTTGATTGGAGTTCTTCATATATCGTGTTGTAAGGCGTCCCAAATGGATAAATATTTGGTTTGTCTATCGACGGACCAGGAAGGCGAACAGCGGAGCCTGTGCCGTACGAGATGACCTTGTAACCTGCTTTTCTGGATTTTGGTCAGAAATCTACCCTTTCTGTCCAGAGCCATTGAATTACTTACTGAAGGACGTGATGTCCCTCCATAGAACGATTCTGGACGGCGTCAGACTGCTTACGCTCGTGCTAGTATCACCAATCGTTACCTGGTTACTGGCGCAAACAACGCAGAAAAGCGGTCGCGATTTGTATATAGAGACACAAGATACTTCAACACTCAGTGGCGCAGGCCCATTGGAACTGGCGTTTGGTGGCGTTTGGTATTGTACTTGCTGAGGGGCTGCATGCGAATCGGTTGGTGGCCAAGGCTGCTGTTGTGGCACCGGCGGGGCAGGTGACCCCGATGGAACGCTTTGCAGACGGGGATCGGCGCGTGCAAGGCGGGGGTCACGCGCTCGGCGAGGGTCCATGAAATTCTGCGGAAAGAGAGAGGTGTGAGCATGGTTCGAAACGACGCGACGCAAAAGGGCCAATGTCAGCAGTATCTAGAACATTTGTAGTCTCCAGCTCAACCCAGCGAACGAAGATGCGGGTCGATGAAGCTTCCACTCTGAATCATCAGGAAGGACTAGGCAGTGAGATGGTACTTACAAGGGAGTGAGAGCGAAGGAGCACGAGCGTTTCCTATGTGACATCAGGTCACAACCTAGTCTCACCTGGTACCACCACTCTCCCGTTTTACTATGGCGTATGTTTTAGCTGCAGAACTCTCTCCTTGGGATACTCAGAGTTTAACAGGCTACCGCCCATCGCCCAGAGAATGTCTTCCCACCGTTACCCTTCAGAAGATGATATCCGCATGATTGGGTGCGCAATAGCCCACGACGAGCAAGTCATCGCTACCTTGAATTCTGAAATTAATACAATCATGGCACAACTAGAGCAGGTCCGTCTTCGCAAGATGAAGTATCAGGAAAATATTTGGCAGTGTCGGTCATTGATCACACTTGCCCGACGCATCCCGCCCGAAGTTCTCGCCAACGTCTTTGCGCTGTGCGCCGAAAGTGGTTGGACCCGTGCTCCCCTTGTCGCATCACATGTATGCTCCGCTTGGAGGAAAGCGGCAGATTACCCGCACGTCTGGTCCTGGATTTACATCGACTGTGGTCTCGGTAATCCCTTGGCTAAGGCGAAGTTGTGGCTTTCCAGGGCACAACAGTCACCACTCTATATCACCCTTGATGTTGCCCCCAATGCACTGTCTGTGGAAGAAATCCTTTTTGTCCTCTTCGAACGTTCCACGCAGTGGAGGAGCGCCACCATCCGGACCCATGACTCCGTCCAGCTAAACCACATTTTGTCACTGATGCATCACCCATTCCCGCAACTGCGCAGGCTGGACTGCGTAACCCAGTGGGACACCCCTATGGCAGACCTCGTTGACTTTTCTGCTGTCCACAATGCACCCTTGTTACATCAGCTCGACATTGTGCAGCCTAATTTACCTCGGTGGAGCATCCCTTTCCAACTGACAAACCTGCACCTCTTTCTTTCAACACCTAGAATTTTTCCAAACCCGGTCACTGCCTCAAGATGGACAAGCATGCTCGCTAATCTGCTTGGCTTGAAACATCTGACGCTTGAGCTCTCTGTCGAGTCGGAATATCAATACGAGCTTGACACCACGCAAGTGGTGGAGCTTCCGCAGCTCGAATCCTTGGCATTTATAATATCTCGTGAACTCCTCGGGGTGTTTGATAACATGCGAGCTCCAGCGCTCCGAAAACTTTTCCTCCGCTGTTCTCCAGGACATGAGCATGTCTCATCCGGCCCACTCGTTCGCGGTATCCTGGAGTCGTCGCCTTGCATAGAATTGTTAGAATTACACGATGTAGACTTACCTCGGGAGGAGTTGGTGCAATGCTTCACATTATTACCTCGACTGGAAGAACTCCGTTTACACGACAGCGACATCTCAGACGATGAACTGCAGCCTCTGTACGGTCCTGCGGGTTTATGCCCGAATCTCGTACGGTTGGACGTACGTTGGTGTGTACATCTGACTGGTTCGGCGTTGGTTCAGCTGGTCAGGAGCCGCGTTCGAATCGACGAAGAAACGGGGAAATCATCAGGGCCTGTACTCGAGGAGGCCAAGGAGTTGGATGAGGTAGCCGCTATAAATTGTCTACACGTGAAGGAGCAGGACGTTCTCGAACTCGCGGAATTCACAACCTGCAGGCTTATGCTGAGAGCGGTGGATGACTTTTGCCGTGAGTCCAACTTGGTCGTCATCTTTGGCAGATGGTCACGTCGTTGATTCAGGGAACAAAGGCTGCTGTGCCAACGAGAGGTACAGACAACGCATGCGCCTTCGTCACAACATTACGTTCCACGAGAGAAATCCAGTTCTCGCTAGGATCATTCTTTGAGTTGAGGGGATGTTATAAAATTTATTGAATATACCAAAGCACGTAAACATGTCGGTCGCAAACTATGGCAGACGGTGGTGAGAGGGACACCGCATACCTCAAACAAGGACTGCAATCCATCTTCCGCCAGGAGATAATCATTGCCCTACCATGTGTAGTACGGACGATGTTCTCAGCTCTTAGCGGGTTGGTTGAATCCAAGTCATTTCTTGACTGCCACGTCGACCGTGGCACGCGGTCCGACCCGATGACTAATCCAGCATCCTCTCCTTGTCCACCGACGCTATGGGATACACCGACCGCACTGCAGACTTCCGGCAAGTCATAAAGTTGAACCAAGGCTTATTCCCTCCCGCCAAACGACGTAAACTAGCGACAGAGGTTGACCCTCATGATACCTTTGGGAAACGATATGTGGAGGAGGCCTACATCATCGTGCGCCGACTGTCCCGAGTATCTAACCCACGACTGACACGTTTTTCCCAGCTGAACCATATAAACGCTCTAACGCGGGTGTTGGGCAACATTCGGCGGCCTTACCTCAGCGTCGATTCTAACTCGAGTCCGCTCGTGCGTCAAGGTTCTCGAAATCTTGACCTGAACGACTCGCAGCAGCTGTGGTCAGAAATAAAACATCTCTCCAATGAGGAGAGGGACCAGATTGATCTCCAGGCCCGACTCGTACTCACCCGCTGTGCGGACCGTGTGAAGGAGATGGAGGCGCTCGAAAAACGTGCGTTCCTGTTTTGTTACACTGCTGGAACGACCCTTCGAACCTCTACACCTGATTAGGGCGTGTAGAGCTGACTGCACGCAGCATGAATCCACTCGCACGATTTCTCCCAGCGAGATTGGTGCAAGGTGATTCAGCTACGCTCCCAGAGTATCTGGCCGCTCATCATGCGAGCATAACGTGGTACCTTGGTCGGCGTTTGACGGAGGCAAGCCAGCACCAGAAGGAATTACAGGAGGAGCGCGTAAAACGGCAACTAGAGCGGACGCGTACGCTCGGTTCCAACGCTGCTCGCGAGGTTATGACAATGACCTCGAAGGATGTCGTACATGGAAGGCAACAGCCAGCCAGTGACAGCTGGCTTGGTGGTGCTTCCTCTGCGCTTGTGTCCGGCATTGCTGCCACAATTGGTTCCGCATCTGGTCGTTCTGCTACCATCAAACCACTCGGACCCACTCCTTCCGTGGAGAATTCGGATGACGATGAAGAGCTGGAACTAACTGAATCGCAAATCCTTCAATTCGAGACTGAGAATGCAAACATTCTACGGTCGGTCCAGGATACACTAGAATCAGTGCAACAAGCGGAGGCACGCTTGATGGACATCAGTAATTTGCAAATGGAGCTCATCACGCACCTCACACGTCAGACCGAGCTTACTGAACAGCTTTATGAGGACGCAATAGCAACTACTTCTACCGTTGAAAGGGGCAACGTACAACTCAGGGAGGCAAGACGAAGGGCAAAGGACAGCAGAATATTCATCCTCGTGTTCCTTATTGGAGCCAGCCTGTCTCTACTGTTCTTACACGTGTACTAGACTAGATCTTCTCCAAGCATAGTATACAATGTGTAGTCATCTAAGTGGACATGCTGATATGCTGCAGGTATGTCATGTAGTTCAAATTAGGATGTGCAGAAAGTTGCTCGAGTCCTATATTCTTGATGCGTAGTTAGGGGGATCAAGGAGGGGAATACCTTCCTCGGCATCTTCTAGTGCTTCGCGGTCTAGCTCGTCGGTGGTTGAGCGAGTAGTATGCAATGATTTAATCTCTTTGTGGATGAAGTAGTAAACCACACTGTTGGTAGTCAGGTAACATGAAATCGGACAAGGAAAGACCATACGAGCTTGAAATAACTGAGATAACAATGCCTCCGACGATCAGGGAGCCATTGATGAACATCGTCGCTGATTGGATGGTCATGAGATTGGCAACGAGTGAAGTGGGCTAGCGTACTGGCATCCATATGGCTTCTCTGTTCGCCGTCAGAGAGGCGTGCTATGCGCGATCCCACGAAAACGTAGACCATTATGCGAGGAAGCACGAAGAGGGTGGCGAATGTAAATTGTGTCAGGGACACAGATTCGATACTCTGAGCGCATGAAATGTGAAGAGCTGCTCTCGTCAAAGTCAATTACTCACGGCGAACAGAGAGTTGGAGTATACCCATGGGGGAAACGACGAGATGCGGATGAGAATGATGAGAGGCAAGCCCCTCGCGCGCTGCTCAACACAATGGATACAGGATGGCATAAAGGAGTGTAATACTAACAATGACAGCTTCAAACGCTGCCCATCTCTCGTTGGAGGCAGTCCACTTGCGCAACCGATTGCTAAAAAGAGAACGCAAGACAACGAATACAAGAGCCGAGCCGCCGACGGTGGAGATCGCCGCAGGAATGAATCCTTGCATACCGTAGGTGAAACCACAGAGATTCATGAGGGTCGAGTGGCCAATGAAAGGAGGAAATGATATCAAGACTGAACAAATTGGGGAAGAGACGAAGAATGTGAGGGTAAAAGTACGTACCAATCGCGGCGATGAGAATGAAAGAACCATAAGGAAGACGGCGAATTACGACGGCAAGATCATACATGAACTGGGCAATGCGACTTGGTGTGACCAAAGCAATGAGAGCGATCAGGCAAGCGTAGAAGAGGAGGAGGAAACATATAGCGGCCTAACGGTTGGGATTATCACGAAAATACAATGGAAGAGAATGAATGTGACCTTTGCGTAGAAACTGAGGTTCTGAAACCGTATGGAAGCGGACCTCGCTAGGGAGTGCAACTGAATATTCGGTAAACCGCATGGGACCATGGTGGCAGTTGAGAGAGGATCGCTGACTTTGAACTTGGGTAGTGGTTAACCTAAAATAATAAATAATAATATTGTCGACCCAGTTGGACCCGCAAAAATCACATCACCCGCTGGTGGCTTCCTGTGACAAATGTCAACAGAGCCAAATAGACATAATTATTATATGTTATCAGAAATAATCCTAGGCAAAAATCACGGAATACCCTTAAGAGACTCACTCACGCCTCATGGAAAAGTTCTCTGCATTCAGAGTAAGCCTTCAATACAATCGATCACTACATCCCGCTCACTTCGAATAGGACCCTGGAACGGGAATACAGGTTCGCCCGTCATCCCTACTCCGCCGAATACACTCCTGAACACGAGTCGTTCACCTCAGCCCTTTCTTTCGCCGGTTCCACCATCAGAGCACGGCTTTTTACTCTCACTTTTGGCCCCAGTTCGTGTCACATTTGCCGTTCTGCGGTCCCTGTTGGTCATCGCCATCGCCGTCCTGCATTTCATCCTGGTAAATGCGTTGTGCACACTTTTCGTGAGTCTGTGATCCCCTTCTCATCTCTCCCGACTCAAAGTTAGACACCGGTCCCCCCCCTTTATCGCCTCGTCGAGGGGGCAAGTACGACCACGCTAAGCCGGCTTGCCCTCTACGTGCTCGGTTTCCTGTGGATATCCGAAGAGCAGGTAGCTCGTAAGCGAGGGTTTGTCCTTTCTCATCCATCAGACCCTTGCCATTTGTTAATGCTCTTCTCAGGAAATTGCCAGATACCAATTGGAGCCCAAAGGCTGGGGACATCATTGTTTCCAATTGGAGCTCCTGGATCGATATCTTGTGGCTGTCGTATCGGTGAGTGACACCCTGGGCTTTGGAACATTGCACTAAGCCCTGCCACAGGTTTAACCCCATTTTTGTCTTCCCCGTTGCTGATGAGACGAAGCCAACAATATCCTCTGCTCCTGATGGAGAAACTATATCCTACAGACCTAGTCGCAAGACAGGTACTGGTTCTGCCGCGATCACGACACCGACTAGGACTATCAGTCCACGCCTGCCCATTTGCGGCTTCCGCCGAGTCTCTTTGTTATCGATGGTTCGAGCCACTGGTGGAACTCCCCAGTCGCCTTTGTCAGGTTCCTTCTCCTCTCTTGAAGACATCCGAAAATCAGCAGAACGACCAGTGGTAGTTTTTCCCGAGTGCACAACGAGCAATGGGCGCGGTCTTCTTCGATTTTCTCGCGTTTTTGAAGGTTATAACGTTCCGGTGAAGAAGTGCAATGTGTTTGTAATGTGTATCCGGTAAGGATGGATATAAATTCGTTCCGAGTGTATCTCATGCCAATATCCCTAGATACAACCCCCCAACCATCTTCCAACCGTCCCTTGTACACCCCATCCCATCCTCCGCATTCAACCCCCTTTATCATCTGTTCACCACCGCAAGTTCCTTGTCTCCTCAGACCATGTCCGTTCGCATGCTTCCGCTTTCCGAGTCTCCTTCCTCTCAACTCTTTGTGGTGAGCGAGGTCGTGTCAGAGCCGGTGATTGACACGCTCTCCGAAGTCTGCGCCGTCTTAATTGCAAGAATTGGTAAAATGAAACGCATCGGGTTTGGTTGGGAAGATAAGGTTTCTTTTCTAGATCTCTACTCGGGTCAGTGAAAGTGGTGACCTACCTACTTGTTCTCGCCTAGCTTGACGACGGCGGGCGCAAACTATATTCGACTCATCGACCCTGTTTCGTGGGGTTCGAAGTTTCATCTACGGATCAATCACTCGGGAAGTCGTCCCAAAGGCTAATCTCCATTGATCATTCATCTTAGTAATCGTAATCAATGATCGAAGAACTGGGAAAGGATTACATGATATACCTTTTTAAAATCTAGAATATACAAGCAACCGTGACACGACGGATAACTCGAAATCGCGCCCAACTATTTTATGAAACTGGCGGATTCAACACGTCCTGCATCAACGCCACCCACCTCTCGTCTATGCCCGACTCGCCAGAAATCAAACGTTCCAGGTCATCGAAGCTGTTTGCTGGTGCCTCCGCGGATGAAGGTGACCCAAAAAAGTCCACGTCGGCAAAGTTTCTCATGAACTGCTCGTCGAAAGCAGGGGGTAGTGGTGTTGGCGTAAATGTTTGTTGAGACGGCGATCCGGAAGTCATCCCAGGCAGGACACTGGTGAACATATCAGACTGGAAGGTAGGCTTTTGGTTGAAATGGAATTGGGTGGGCACAGAGCTAGCATTGATCACTGTTGAACCAGATACGGTGGACGGTGGCAGCATCGACAGGTATTCCACAAGTGATGGGTGAACTTCGGGCACGGTATCCGAATGCATATGACTTTCCTCCGAAATGGTGGACGGAGAACTCGCTGAACTTGTCGATACCGTAGGAGATGCACCTTGAACACCACTTCTACGACTCTGCTGCGAGAGAATTTTGCTAACTAGGATCTGTGTCTGGCCTCCGAACACTGCAAGCTCATCGACGCCAGTCTCTGGGAGTAGCGAAGTAGGACCACTACCAAGAGAAGCGGCCTGATGGATAGGTAATTGGTCTTGTGCTTGGTGAGCCTTGGCTTTCAAGTGCATCAAAACAGCCTAGGTTACGACCATCATTAACTGGCACCCTCCATGGAAATAGGACCATAACCTACCAAACCGCATTTTGCGCGAGGAGATATAACCGCACCGCTCCTGAACAGGTTCAGTGCTAGATCGAGTTCTAATTGTGCAGCAGGTGCCATTGTAGAAGACGGCGCCCTTGTAACGATGGTTCCGACAATAATCTGACATGACATTAGCTCATGCGAAGCCGCGAGTGGTCTAACTGACTGCAGCGGACAATAGATGATTCCACATCGTCCAAAAGCGAGCAAACAATTCCGGATATTTCTGGAAATTCATGGCAGTGGTCTTTATGATTGCCGAGGCGCATCGATAGGCAGCAAGAAAAGAAGGCGCGAAGGGACTACGGAGTGGATTAGAAGGAAAATCCAGCATAGCCTGCGCAAAGAAGCTGCGGTGTATGTACAACATTGCTGGGACGCGTGATGAGTGAAAGAGAGCAACTTCGACGATGGAAACCTTACTGGAAGTCCTAAATTGGAATAGCATCCGACCCCGAACATATGCAGTTGGTGTAGTGTACTCGTCAATAGAGCTGGAGCGGTATAAATTCAATGAAGGAGGAAGGACTTTCTCCCGAACTTTCCGATCCAGTTCTAAGATGGTTTCGTAGGTGGGTGGCGTCACAGTGAGTGTAAGTTCGAGCACCGGTATGAATACGTCTTTTGTGAAAGAGTACTTCCAACGGAAAACTGGAAGCTAATTCAACGGGGAGCGCAGATGACGCAGAGAATGCCTCACAGCCCATCTCAACCTCTCCTTTGTCGTTGAGAGTTGTCGTCTCATCTTCCGGGAATTCACAGTCAACGTACGACAGGCTGATTGATGGCGGACGCCCGAGAGTCATGCTCTGTTCGAGTGAGTATGCACCGACTAATTGATCGTTGGAACATTCACATGAAACATATCGGCCGATAATAGTTCCCAGAAGAGGGACCGACGTCGTTGAATTGCTTTTGGAGACATGTTGAAGCGTGCAGGATCGCGATCTAAGCACTGATAAGAGTTTATTCGACTTCAGGTACACTGACATACGTAAGCCCATCTGCCAAAATAAATTAGTGTCACCCGACTGTTACACCAAGGACTTACGCTCTGTGCAAGCTTGTTCGCGAATGCTATAATTGACCATGCGCTGTCGAGTGTAGGATGCCTCCCGTGGTTTGCGTAGTAGAATGCCATTAAACACATGGCCTGTAAAGTTTGAGTATTGGGCAAATCATAAACCGACTGCAACGAAAGTGCCAAGCGACCCAGATGGAAATGATTTTCAGCTTCAGTATTATAAGGAGGAAGAGTGAGGTCCGTGAGCGCGCCGTGGGCAAAGACCATATACAACACGGCCAAAGTGTGCGAGGAAACTTCTCTCTTGACCTCCGAAACTTCTTGTTTCCTGTCGTGCGCAAAGGCATAAACGGGGGCCAAAATCTCATCAATGAGCTCTTCACGGGTAATTGGCCGAAAAACCCATGCGGAGTTTTCCAAGTAGGTCTCGCAGAGAGTGGTAGCACGCGGATACTCGGGGAGAAGATTGAACAACGCGTCCATGACCTGACTCTGCTTGTCATCATCGCTGATACCTGCAATATTGAAAGGGAGAATCGATGACAAGTGGGTAATTTCAGAGGAAACCCTGGGTAGATTGTCAATTGGAGCAGAAGAAGGCCCTGGGTTTGTGCCACTCAGTTCTGCACCGGCCTGATTGCAATATGTTAGGGTATGGTGCACCAAGACCAAACACCACCAACCAAGAAGAGGGTCTGTACGATCGAAGCGTCATCAGCCTGCTGACCTTATGAGGTCATATAAGAAGTTTACCTCGGAGCCCGCTGTACGACCAAAGTAATGAGAGTCTCCCCGTTCCGTAATAGTGAGGGTCCCCAAGCCATCTATCGGGACAGCTTGTTGAAACCCTGGAGCTTCGCGAGGGGCTGTCTCAAGTCCATATTTGATAGCCAACAACTCATCATTCAACAAAGGATGGACATCATTTGAAACTCCCGCTTGAAATATGGCAAGGGCGTCTTCGAGGGAACGTATCCGGTGACCCATCTCTGCGATCTTACGATGCAAGTGTTCTGTATCAGCAAGAACGAATCTGAGGCCGGCATTTGGTGAACTTGATGCACTAATCATTGTGCTCGTAAGTACATACCGAGTTCCCTGTCCGGTTGATAAGCTTCCTGTTTGAATGAATGAGTAACCAGTGGTCGGAAACGACGGAGGCACCGAACCATTGGGACATATTGTGGGGCAACCTCTGCGTACACAAGAGCCACATGGCACTTTCTTATCGCATTTGAGTTTCAGTCTGAAATAGAATGATAAGGGTCAAAAAGAAGCAACGCGAGAGAGAGAGAAGCTTGCCTTCGACACTCTGCGCAGGATATTTCACCACGAGCACGTTTAAGCTCTATCTCTTCCTCGGTCGATACCTTGCGAAATTGTCGACGTGAAACATTCAAAGCGATGCCCTTTGAAGTGTCAACTGGCATAGTTTCCTTGCGGACGACAAGCAATATCTGAGCGCTCCTGCGACGCAGTGATTGGTGGTGACTCCGAGTGGGACCTGACAAAGATCCCGGCCAAATTAGGCACCGCTTCCCTCTCCGACTTACATAATCTTTGTCAGAAAGTCAACATCACGTGACCCAAACACGACGCGTCAAATTGCCAAGCATTCTTTATTGCTTGAGCCACTACCATGTTCTTCTCCCCCGGTGCTCTCCTCGCCTGTTTTTCTCTCCTCAGAGTGCCACCGCTGGTCGGTGCTGCAGCCACGAACACCACCCGAGCAATAGTCACACCCGGCAACTCACACTCCTTACCAGAATCCTATCAATTTGATTCCCGAGATGGCTGGGAATCTGTCATTGTTACGAACCTACGTTACAAGTACCGCCGCTCACCCACCCCTGGGATGACCTCAGTAACTACTCCCGGTAAAAACTCCAGTAACGCACTCAAGCGTCCGCCAAGCACAAATACCGAACATTCTCCCACGAGTGTCTTCAGATCTGTTAGGAAATCTTTAGCCGAGCTTACAAAGGGCATCATCGCCAGCGGCACAGCTGAGCCTGTTACCATTACTTGGTTTGAGACGTTTGTTCGTCGGTGAATTGTGCCTAACTCCTGGAAAATTCAGGTATACTGGACATGATCTTCTCCACCCTAGTTGCTGGACTCAAACTGAATGGGCACCCACGGTACTGTATAGATCAGCATCGCTCAACCCCGTTGCTCACTCGCAAGTCTACATGAAAGGACAAATCCTTCGTCGCAGCTCTCACTCTAGACGGGTGGTCAGAAAAGCCCAAGTGCTTTAAATTTATTGAACGTAGGTAGTACCCTCTCGTTAACGATAATCCTGCCAACCTGCTTCAGTCTGTAAGGACTCCACCCAATGCACATTTGTCAGGGTGGTGGACACTTGCGCTGGATGCAAAAAGGGGTCCAAGCATGTTGACCTCACTCAGGCAGCCTTCGAACAATTGGCACCGCTAAGCGAAGGGGTCTTGACAGTGCAGATGCGTCAGGCAACTGATCCTACAAATTGGTAGGTGTAGTTATCTCTAAAACCACAGCAGCAACGATTCTGAAACAGCCAACTTGCTAGGAGTGAGGAGCTTTGGGGCCCTAAAGATAGCTGATGACGATGTATTTCTAGATTTGTAATCCATACATGAGAGCATGACAGATCTCGTCGCGCGCGAAGGGCATCACGCTTTGATGCTCACCCGCTTTCTCTTTTTACCCTCAGTAATCATCTCGCGCACTTTCGATTCGTCAAAGCCCTCTTTCTCGAAGAAAAGTGCGGTTTTCTCTGCTTCACTTTTACGGCGGATGTATTGCAAGGCGGCTAGGTTGTACCCAACTGTGTCTTTCTCGCGTTTCAGAGCGTTTCTCAAGTGAATTCTCATCGGAATCAACGTTGTTCGCATGATTCGATTAGCCACGATCTGATGATGATGGGTCTTGAGGAGGAAGAACGTGATGTATGAAACGAGTGCAATATTCCGGCCCTGTTATTAGCGTTAGGTCAGGCTGAGCACAGCCAGTCATTCAAGCGTTGTGGAGACACACCTTTTTCGCCCACATATCTAGATATTGCATCAATGATAACACCTTACCAAATGGTAGTACCAGCAAAGCATCGTATAACGCAGTGCGGGGAATCTTTTCCACGACCCTCAAGACGTAACCATCTGGGTCCAAATCCAGTCCCGCAAGAATGGGGTTGCGAGGGGGTGGCTGCAGACCAGCTGCCTCTAGAGTGCCCACTCGGGTTTTCTGATCTTCAAAATCTCGGAAAGCGGCCCGCTCGTTGTCCGCGAGATCGAGAGCTTCTATTATACGTTCCCCAGCCATGAGGGTTTCCATGGTTTGCTTGGTCACCGTAGCTACTTCGGCAGAAGGTTCACCATCGGTGTGGTTTCCTTGCCCAATCATACCGTCAGGTTGGTTCAGAGTTTCCGCCAAGTCGCTCTCGTAAAGATGCTCTAATTCTCGCTCACGTTCTTCTTCAAGGAAAAGCTGCGATGTCGTCAGCGGACGCAACCAACGAGGAGACAAAACACCGTACTGGTTCGTCCAGCTTCTCCCAGATACGGATGGACTTATCATGAGACCCGGTCACGACGAAGTTACCGTGGTGGCTGACCGCGAGAGCCCAGATCTCATTGTGATGTCCCTCGAGTTTCTGAATGCTTTCGAACTTCAATCGTGACTCAGTACGTGGGGGGGAGAAACGTAAAGGGAACTACCTTGTCGCCGTCCCAATATTTCAGTACTTTATCTTTACTTACTGTCCAAAAGTAGTGGGAGTTTTTCTCGAATAGAACTTGCGTGACGCTATCCTCGTGGGCAAAGATTGACTTGTGACAGTCTCCAAAATCAAGGCCCCATATTTTGACGTTCTTGTCGGAAGAACACGTCACAATTATTTTCGAGTCATCCGAGATATCCATCGCAAGGACTGGCAACTAAGCAGAATAGGTATGTCATGTTGCTCGAATTCAAATATTGACTAAAATTGACCTTGTGTCCATATAGCGAGAGGAAAAACTTGAGGGTATCTTGATAGAATATTTTGACCGTGGAGTCCAGAAGAGATACAGCAAGAAGTTTTCCATTCGGACTGTATCTCAGCGATAGTACATCGTCAGACATCTTGAGGGTGCGCGTATGCACTAGCGTCAGTGATTTTTTAGGATAACTCTACGAGTATAGTGAGTTTAGCGTGATAGCCGGGCCTGAGGGGGAAAAAAAAAACTGTAATACCTCGTCCTCAGGTGTTGCGTCGTGCTCAAACTCCCAAAACTTGACTTCTTTGTCAGCGCTGCCACTGGCAAGTGATTTCCCATCCGGTCTGAGATGTATTGACCATACAGTCGAGGAATGAGCTTTGATTGTATCGACGAGAGCGGAAGAGGCCAGGTCGTAGATCAAGATATCGCCTGACTTTGTGCCAACAGCAAGCTATTCGGGGTATGAGACAAGCGATGTGCACGTCAGGCGAACAGTACGAACGTGTCTATCACCTGGTAAGAAAGTGCTGCAAACGGCGTAGCCACAGTCCATAGTCCGGACGCATGCCGTTGTCTTCACGTTCCACAACTTGAGTGCTCCTGTGAAAAACATGAGAGGTGTGCTGACCAGTTTACCAACATGCCTACCGTTAGATGCAGAGGCTAAAAGCTGATCATCAGAACTCAGACAAAGTGTTCGCATATCCGTTCGATGTCCCGGTATATCGAGCGAGTAAACTCGACTAGCTTCAGGGACTTGATCTTTCGATTTTTGTGGCGGTGGAATATCGTAAACCTCTAATGCATTCGACGCAAGTGCCAAAAGGATCTGCATATTATGTGAGCGATTACTTCTATCGTATGTGCAGACAACTGACCTCGACCCTTGCTTTATGACCAGTGACATCTTTGGTACCAAAGTCGAACGATCTGACTTTTCCACTCGCCCGAATAACCAAGTAAGGTGTGAACAAGTCGACGAGGCCAATTTCACCTGCGCCTATTTCATCATCATCCTCCATTTCAACAAGCTCTTTTTCCTTTGGGTTGGACTTTCCCTCCTTTTCTTTCGCACGTTTTCGGCGCCGCGCCTGTTTCTTGCGTGCCTCATCTTCCGTCCGTATGCGAAAGATTTCGATAGATCTATCATGTGACTGGACAGCAACATAGGGCTGTGAGTCGTGAAACAAGACTTGAGAAACACGATGACGCGAAGAAAGAGGGAGTGTGGCGACCGCTTGGATCATCTTGCTGATCTATATAGTGGAAAGCAAGTGTCTCGTTAGTCTACTCACCCATATATATCTTGGGTGGTACCTACTTCTCCAGATCCCGTGGTCGTCAAACCTGCTGCGACGGCGTCGTAATCTATCTTCCATGCTTTGAGGTCTCCTTCTCCACTTCCAGTGAAGATGAAATTCTGTTGGGGACTAAGATCCATTGACCACACTTCTGAACGATGCGCAACGACAGTCTGCACGCAGTGCTGGGTGGAGAGATCCCATAGCTTCAACAGTGTATCTTTTGAAGTGGAAATAAGGAAGCCGTTTGAAGACCCAGTGGAAGCTGAGGGCAGGTTAGAGGGGGGCAAGAAGCGTATGCTAGTAATCTGATCACGGTGCCCCCGAAGCCTGAGAGGTTGCATGTAAGTGACAAAAACCTAAGACAGAGCTCTCTGGTGATTTACCGATACAGTCCAACATCTGCAACGAGGTCCCATACGATTAGGTCTGTGTCTTGCGAACCAGATGCGAGCCTTACGCCTTGTTTGTCGAATGCGAGTGCCATTACAGCTTTTCGATGACCATTGAAGGTTGCGCGAACAGAGCCAAGATTACTGTCCCATAACCGAACTGAACCATCTGCATATCCGACGGCGAACATATTTTGCTGTGGGGAGCGTTGAATGCATGTGACTTCCGCTCTGTGGCCAGTTTCATGCCACATCGCAAGCTGTAGTGATTATCAGGCAAATCCAAAAAGGACAGACAGGTAACTCGGATTACCATATGTCCTTTCTTCATGTCCCAGACAAGGACGTCTTCCAAGGCGGGGACATAGGCGAGTTTGCCGTCATACAAAGAATTTGAGGAGATGCTGCAAATCAGACCAAAGGCCTGCACGGTGGGTCAGACAATGGCGAAAAAGAAAACCTTTCGGAGCCCGATTGGCTATACCTGTGTTGGGCCGTGCCTGAGATAGCTCTGGACCATAGCCGAGGATGGTCAGTGCTTTCGGTGAGAGCACACAAAGTTATGGCACCTGACAGTTCTACACATTTAGTACACCTCCGGCCCGCATTAGGAAGTTAGTAATTCGGTAGACGACCAAGCTACTAAGTATGCTATCACCTTCTTATCATCGCTCCACATCATGACATTATATCCAACAGTACCGGAAGCTGCAAAGCGTTTCTTGGCTTTCATCAATGCCTCGCCAACGCCTTTCCATGCTGTTCAGAATGCCGTCGCGCGACTAGAAGAAGCTGGATTCCGAAAGGTTTGTCGCACTTTGCCCCGATGCCATCCACCAACATGACCAATATGTATACTCAGGTCAGAGAGGTCGATGACTGGGAAAAGGATATTAAGCCCCGGGGAAAGTACTACTTCACGCGGTATTACGATTTAACTCATTGATCAGTTCTTTTCGCCTCATTCCATTTCATGTACTCCCAGAAACCAGTCCTCCCTGCTCGCATTCACCATTCCTCCGAACTGGAAACCGGGTGCGGGCGTCTCCATTGTGGCGACTCACGTGGACAGTCCCAACTTGCGCGTGAGTTGTATAAAACGCCAACTCTGGCTGTGAAACATCCCTTGTATCAGGTTCGTCCGGTATCAAAGAAGAGCAATGTTGGATACCTCCAAGTTGGCGTTGAAACTTATGGTTCGGCAATATGGCACTCGTGGTTTGACCGCGATCTGTCTTTGGCAGGACGGGTTGTCGTAACCCATCAAGACGGGTCTTTCCAGTCAAAACTCATCAACGTTGACAGGCCTCTTTTGCGCATTCCAACTTTAGCTATCCACCGTATATATTCCGAATACTTTCATGTACAATTACTCACTGCTTCCAGTTGACCGGGACACCAACACCTCCTTCAAGTTTAATAAGGAAACCGAATTCCTGCCTATTGCCGGCCTGATTGAGGGTCAACTCAATCAAGAGACTAAGAAGTCTGGCAACTCCTTTGCATCCAGCATCCAAGAGAATCATCACCCAGCACTTTTGTCGATTCTTGCCAATCAACTTTCCGTTGCTCCAGAGGAGATCCATGACTTTGAATTGTATGTATACCGTTGTCTCGAGTTCATCATTAAGCCTTTCCTGTCAGGCATCTGTACGACACCCAGCCCTCGGTTTTAGGAGGTTTCGACAACGAATTCATTTTTAGTCCTCGTCTGGACAATCTGTTCTCATCGTAAGTTGTGCCATTACATCTCAATATGTAAAGCTGCCTACAGACCAAGATTTTGCGCTGTGGAAGCACTGGCGGGTCACGTGGGAGATTCTAGCTTCCTTGACCTCGAAGGGAACGTGAATTGCATCGCGCTGTTCAACCACGAAGAAATTGGCAGCGTATCGACCACTGGTGCCCAGTCATCCCTGATTCCTTCCTTCCTTGAGAGGCTCTCTCCATCGCCAGCTCTTCATTCGCAATCAATCGCTCGATCTTTCCTCGTGTCGGCGGACATGGGTCACGCGGTCCACCCCAACTACGCTTCCAAATACGAAGAAAATCACAGGCCTCAAATTAATGGAGGGATGGTTGTTAAGACAAATGCTACGCAGCGCTACGCTTCTGACGCTGTTGGCACTTTCCTTTTCAAGAAGCTCGTTGAGCGCAAGGGTGGGAAAGTGCAGGAGTTTGAGGTTCGCAATGATATGTAAGTTGGTGTTTATCTGCCAGTACCGGGTATCATTAGAACACACCCTTAGGCCTTGTGGATCCACTGTCGGTCCCATGCTTTCCACACTTGGAATTCGCACAGTGGACGTTGGCAATGCCATGCTATCCATGCATTCCATAAGGGAGACGGCGGGCTCGCACGATGTTCAACATGCCATCGATGCGTTTGGTTCCTTATTCGAAGGGTTTGCGGTGCTCGACCAGACGCTTTCGGTCGATTGACAAGATTAGGTGGATGCATGATAAACGAGACGGGAGCCAGCATACTCGTGTTAATATTACACATAAAGTCAAGCCCAGTGATCAACAACAGATTTGGTGAACACGACGAGTGAGAGCAACGATAAGAATGCGAATATGTAACAAGTTATCGTTTTTGCCGCTTCGCAGAGTCTTCTGGTTCGCTACCAGCACCTGACAACAGCTTCCGTTTCTTCGCCGTCCTGGAATAGTGGGCATGGACCCATTCCTTTTCTGCCTCCGCCTGTTCGATGGTACCTTGCTTTATTTCATACGCTGATAGGACTATCATCATTCGGTGCACCAGACAGACGACCACATAAACATACGCTTCATTTCAAAACGTGGTCCAACCTCGGCAAGCTGAACATCGCCAGGAATTTTGACAAATACATGATGTCTACCGAGTAGTGAGTCAGATATCGAATTTTCAGGCAATTTCAGTGCCTACCGGAACGAGATGAAATCATCTTCGTTTGCAAACGTCATGACACGTTTACTGTCTTCTTTCGGCACAGGAAACGAGAACTTAAGTACATCCCTTATCCGCATCCCGAGTTTCGAGGTAAATTGCTCAAATATGAGGTGTGGGTATTGTTCTGATACGGTGGATGATTTGTAGGACCCAATGTCATGACGAAGAGCAACGTTGTGAAGTGAAAAATGAACCGTTGGACCATGGGGGAAGTGGGAAACGATCAATGCATCTGGAAAGCATGAATTGACCAGTCGGAACGCTGCTGGGTTGCCGCTCACCTGGAATACCCCGGTGTTCGTGCAAAACAATAAGGTCGGTTATATCGTTGGCACGACATGCGTCTGCTAGTTCTTTTACGACATAGTTTCCACGATTTATTCGATGCGAATTGGGAAATACTAGTCGCATTTCCTATGCAATGATCATGGTACGGTTGCTTCGCGGAGTCAAGCTTACTGGTACCTTTGCGAATTGAAGAAGTTTTGAGCTAGGATCTCTCGAAGTGGTTATCATAATCTTGGGATCATTCACACCAGCACGAGAGTACTCGTTATCGATATGTGTGGAAGGTTCTGTGTTCTCCGTGAACCAATCAAGAAGTTTCAAGCGCTGTGGAATGGTGGTGCTCACCTTCCTGTGCTTCATCAAACCCGAGATCTCTCCCCATATCCCTTGCATCCTTTTTGAGTTCTGTCGGAAGCGGTTTTCCCGATGCGAGTGCATCCTTGAGCTGACGCTTGCGGTCGTAAGTCTGGCGTTCTTGTGCCTCCATGGATTTTTCGTATACATATTGCCTGCGCTCGCGGGCTTGTCGCCTTAGCTGAGCGAAGAATAAGGTTTGTTGTAAGTGAGCTTGATCATAACACTCACCATACTGAGACAAGAATGCACGACGGGTGGCACTTTGCAGAGCAGAGAATTTGATGATCACGTGACTGAGTGTAGACAATGGCGTCCACATATCTCAGAGGTTATTTTCAGTACTTGTGTGCATTACAGGTCATGGACGCCTCAGGTCGGTGTTCAAACGTTCACGGTCGGACAAGCATGTGTACTTTTTCTATTGTTGAACTGATGTGAAAGTGATTTGGAGTGGAGGTGCCAGACAACATGTCACAATAACGCGTCGCGTAATGTTGAATGAGGCCAAATACGCGCAACGCATCCAACGACCCCATAAAAACCAGCGTACATCCTCTCGTCTTCACCAGTACAGTTTACTTGTATATTCTCTTCCTTCGATTATCCATGGCTGCCACAATTGCTCCTCTCCGTGTATCATCCCCCCTCCCTACCCCTAGCAAGAAGGTGGGATGCTGTCCAATTCTTTCGTGTCACCTCTGACCTCTCTTCCAGGCTGCAGAAGCGATTGCCGCCTTCTCGTTAGACTCCCCCGCCAAGTCATCCTCCCCAAAGGAGTGTTTGATTGATGACAGGAAGCGTTCTCTCTCTCCCGATACCTTGAATGAGGAGTCCGACCCAGAAGAAAATGAGCTCCACGTTCTTCGTACAAAGTTCGTTGGTGAATTGGACCTTCCAGAGTGTGAGTCCTCCTTTCGTGCCATCTACTTTACATTCAACTCTTCGCAGGTGAAGAACCTCTCTTGAAAGAATCCAAACGTCGATTTGTTCTCTTCCCTATACAGTATCACGAGGTCAGTTTTTTGCCCCATCTCCTGGAAGTTGAATTGACATGCCATAAGATATGGCAAATGTACAAGAAAGCGGAAGCGTCTTTCTGGACTGCCGAGGAGATGGACCTTTCAAAGGACATCCACGACTGGAACATTCGTCTGAACGACAATGAGCGCCATTTTGTCTCTCATGTACTGGCGTTTTTCGCTGCTTCAGACGGCATTGTCAATGAGAACCTTGTCGAGCGGTTCTCAAACGAGGTTCAAGTTGCCGAGGCCCGCTGTTTCTACGGTTTCCAAATCATGATGGAGAACATTCATTCCGAAACATATTCCCTTCTGATCGATACGTATATTAAGGACGCCGCGCAACGCGAATACCTTTTCGACGCCATAGACACCATCCCTTGCATCAAGCGCAAAGCTGAATGGGCTCTCAGATGGATTTCGGACCAACGTTCGACATTCGCCGAACGCTTAGTTGCCTTTGCCGCTGTCGAGGGCATTTTCTTCTCGGGGTCCTTTGCTTCCATATTCTGGCTGAAGAAACGTGGCTTGATGCCTGGTCTTACCTTCTCCAACGAGCTCATCAGTCGCGATGAGGGAATGCATACCGATTTCGCATGCTTACTCTTCAGCCACCTCAAGCGACGTCCCCATCCAGATGTTGTCCGACGTGTCATTACAGAGGCCGTCAAGATTGAGCAAGAGTTCTTGACCGGTAAGATACTTGAGAATTGTCATATCCTGGATACTGACCTTGGTTCTTAGATGCATTGCCCGTGGCTTTGATTGGAATGAATGCCAAGCTCATGTGCCAATACATCGAATTTGTCGCCGATCGCCTGTTGGTCTCGTTGGGGAATGAGAAATTGTATAATGTGACGAACCCATTCGACTTCATGGACATGATTTCGTTACAAGGCAAGACCAACTTCTTCGAGAAGCGGGTATCCGACTACTCCAAAGCGAATGTGAACCATAACAATCAAAATAGCGATGCGGCTGCTAGCAAGACTTTGTGAGTGACCTTGATTGGTGTCTTTATCCTCAAGCTGATTATGGCGGTTAAACAGCTCGTTAGAAGAGGATTTCTAAGCTTACCTTTTTGTTTGTTTTCCTGCATTGGTATACCGTTTAACCGTAGCGCTACCTCACGATGATACATATACTCCATGTTTGTAGATTTGTTACATCATATCAGCTTGTACCATTATTCCATGTTAACCCATTATTTAGCGACACCCAATAGCATTATTCTGACCACAGGGGTAGGTTGTGTAAGTCCTTGGACGGACACAACATAATGTGTAGGCATTATTCGGCTAGTGTTCTAGATACTACCAGCCCACACATTTGTCTCCCGCGACATTAACCATGAAGTTAAGCCTGTGATGGCATTTTTAAACCCCACTGTTTCCAAGGACTTGACTTTGCTGTGGGCATGAATGTCTTGGCACCCCAGGTGATGGCATAGTGTTGGAGCACTAGATTCAGTTCCTCGACCTCGTCAAGTAATTCGAGGTGGGATATCCTGCGCGTCAGAGGCGTCAGACGAAGGCCGCACACTTGCAGCTGCGTAGCAAAGAACTCACCGCTCGAGCTCAGGGAGGCTGATGTATTTCTCGCGTACCTCGCTCAATGTCAGTGCACAGGAGAGTGTGAACCCGTGTGGAGTGAAACGTTCGCGGAGTGAGTCGACCGTGGGGTACGGGGCCGCACCCGGCAAGGATACGTTCCTCGACTAAGACTGCAATTGAGGTGAAAGCAACGAGAGTGAAATGAGGTACAAATACCCGCAAGTTATTCAACATGACTTGACCAAAGGCGTCTTGGAGGCCAAACATCTCGTATACAATGGCCCCGAGAATACTCCCTTCGTGGGGGGAGGCAAGATGATTCACGAACCAGTCGATAAGGGAAGAAGTCGACTCAGGTGACATGTAAACCAGCACGCATTCAAAGAGCAAGAGGGTAGGGAGCGTCGACGATAGCAACCCACCAAGCACCGGTGCCAGGGAGGTGGATGGCGGATGACGTAGATCGGATGGAATCAGATGATACTTGCTCGAGTGAAGTGCAGTTCCACCCGACGCTTGGAACTTTGAGATGATCTCCTGGCTTCATTGTATCGTAAGAACTCACCGATAGTAACATTCTCGGGTGAACCTAGGACTGTGCTGAGCTCTTTGCTTTTACGGATAGCCATCGCCTTCTTGGTAGTGACATCCGGGAAGTCGAGTTCGAAGTATGATTTCAAGACATGCGAGCGAGGTCCGGTCTACTTCAAGTTACTATCATAACTTGAAGTAAAATGAAGGACAAGGCACGCACGCTGATTCGCCAGAACCTTGTATCGCTTCCAGCGCCGAGGCTTACGATCTGGCACATTGTGTCCTGTTGCTCGCAAAACTCCAACCACTGATCGACGAGCGCATCGATGGACTTGGAACGAACGTAAGTTCCGATGTTGATCAAGGGAGGACGTGCAGGTTGGAACTGAGCACGAGGAAGGAGGTGGGTAATAAACGGATCCTCGATATAGCCCTTCTTCACTGCAGAGAGTCTTGCAAGCGCTGCATCGGTGTCGGTTTGGCGGATGGCACTGTCAGCATCTGTGCCACGTTCGCGACCGAGTGATGGAGATGGGGGAAACATCCTCCGTTTCAAAGATGACAGTAGTCACTCTATAAGACGCGATATTGATGTTACTGGAGGAAATACCAGACGTCATATATTCGTATTTGGTACGTGCAGTGCAAACAACTTCCATGCATGTATCAAGGGTTTTAGACTACAGGCGAAACAGCAGCAATGCATCCTGAGGTGATGGAGTGTTTAGGTCTTCATCAGACTAGAATCAGGTCACTCAGAGGAAGGAGCGAATCGTTCTACCAACTTTGATGTTTTCTAGGTTTGCCAAGACTCTGTCGATGTAGTAGTATCCTGCTCCTGAAAGGTTGGCGTTCCTGTGGTCATCGTAAGTGGCTCTGGAGCGGTAAATGTCACGGCGAACTTCAGGGAGTCGCGTCTTCACAGCTCATTTAGATCAAACAACAAAACAAAACATTCACATCCCTTCAAACCACTTACATAGGTCGTCAAAGCAGCGATGCAGTTCAGTTGAGAGCGTCAAAATGTTTCCACACGATGGATCTTCGGGTCATCGAGGTCTCGTGCGTAGCCGAATTGTTCCATGACTGCCTAGACAGAGCAGTACAATGATGCTACCTACTTTGAGCAATAACATGGTACGGGGGGGGACACACTTTCTTACATTCCTCGTTGTCTCAAGATATTCTTGGGTTGATAGCTTTCGGGGAAAATGTGTATGGTCGATGTGAATAAACTTGACTTTCCCTGTTTGCCGTTGGTGACGATGAATTCGTACCAATCCCTTCAAAACACGCCAATACGTCAGATATAAAGATAGTCACGATTCGTTGTGTTGTCTGGTGAGAACGAGGTGCTTCCTTCGATATGTGGACTCACGTCATAGATCCAGAATCAGGCATGGATTGTATCGACCCTAGTTTACTCCAGATGAGACAATGAGGTGAGGCAGGCAATCCATTAATGATTAACGATGCTTCTTTGATTCTTCCAGTTTCTTCCCTTCGGTTTCTTCCAACGACTTTCTGTCTTCCAAGATAGAGGTAACGATGTAAGCTACAAGCACCACGTTTGCCGCGCAGACGGCAGTTATGGCAGCATAATTATGGTTACCTGTGAAACATACAGTAAGTGATGTTCAAACATGGTTGGCAGTAACACCGCACCTCCCCACATGTACCTGAGCGAAATAAAGTAGGAGGAAATCGGTAGAACTGCAAGCGTGACCGCGAAGAGCAATAACTTAATAAGAGCTCCCCTAAGTGTATGTGATTCATGTGGGAGTAACCGCGTAAAATATAGGCACACACCTTGAGGCTGCTTGCGCCGTTGCGTTAGCAATTGTAGACTGGTTACTCATAGCGGTATACTCGGACTGTGGTTGAAACGAAACATTGACCAGCCTGAAGTTCTTTAATAGGGTGGTGGCAGTGCGCCTAAACAATCTTCGCATCGTCCTCAGGCTCTTCAACCGCGCCAATGTCGTTGAACGCTAGCATCCACAGCTTAGGTCGTGCAGTTGAATATTCAAGCTTTGGGAGTCGCTCATGGCAACTATCCACTGAAGGCACCCGGCCTCTGAGATCAAACTCATTTCGCATTTCGGTTCAAGTTCCCAGACCTCGTGGGTTTTTCTATCCCTAATCCGCAGGAAAGATCTTGCGGATGCTCTCACGGAGGTCGCAACACTATACTATCTTTACGAATCACTGCCTTTATCGGAGTCTTGAGTCTGCATAGCGGTCATTGGACATCCTCCCTCCCCAACAGTCATGACCAGCATCCCTTCTGCCACGGTATGGGGATCACTCTCTGCCCGCAAACATGCACTTTTGATTCACGGATTAACCTCTTCTTCGCATACATGGCATAGAGTAGCCTCCTCCCTGGCCGCTCAAGGTATGGATTCGACATGTGTTGCTCTACTTGGGGGTGCTGAGCACTGGTAGGCTATCTGGTCACAGCGCCTGACCTCATCGGTCACGGATTGCGGCGGGCCACAGATTATCACATGGACTCGATAGTTGAAGACTTACGTCCATATCTATCAGCGAGGAATTATGATTTGATCATGGGTCATTCTCTTGGCGGGGTGACTACCATGTCCCTCTTCCCTTGTTTATCCCAGTCGCATCCGACAGCCATTGTCCTTGTCGATCCTCCTTTGCAGCAAGGAGCGGAGAAGATTGCAGTCAAGGATGCTATATTTTCTGCTTCATGTATAGACGTTAAGGGTGCGGGTGCCTACTTGGCCGAAAATCCGTTGTGGACGGGAGAGGATGCCATCTACAGGGAGCTTGGCACCCGTTTGGCGGACCCCGAGGCTGTCCATGGTATCTACGGGGTAAGATCCAGCTAATTTGCTCTTTTTGGTCAATTTGTTCATGTTCTCTGCCTGCTTCAGCGAAATCAACCATGGAACTTCCTTCATTATTTCGAAAAGACATCACCAAAATGGCAAGTGACTGTGTTGATTGCAGATCCTGCGATCAATCAGACCTGCTTTCCTGACGACCTCCAACCTTTTCCTCATGTTCGACTTGTCCATGTACCCAATGCCGGGCATTGGATCCAGTACGAGTTTCCCGAGGTTGTGGTTGAAGAGGCATTGAAAACAGTTGCTGAATTGTCAGTAGTTTGATACCGTCCGTACTTTTTAGTTATAGTGGTTCTTGGGTGTTAGTTTGAGTGTAGTGAGACCTCGTTTAATCGACGCGGTTCGGTACCTACGAGTTGAGCTACCGTGTACATCCAGCTCCGATCCTGGCATCACACAGCACAAAGCCAATGTCCAATTCCTTACCATCCTCGCCAAGCAACGCGCAGCGGCCAACGATACAAGAAGACAAGTCGCCTGAACAGCCAAAGGCACTCCCTTGGTACCACCCAACTCACTGGTCGAATGTCGGCAAACTTGTAACGCGCTCTGAGGCTGACGTGTTACTGCTCTCGACTGCTGTCAAGCTTCTTCTCTTCCCCTCTTAGTGAGTTTGAATCACGCGTGTTTATAGACCTAGTTCTGAAATGTAGCATAGTCGTTCCACAGATTTTGAGGTACACCGCAATTGGCTTGCAATCACCCACTCGCTCCGTATCTCCCAATGGTACTATGATGTACGCCATCGCGTAGCACGATTGTCGTTCCACACTGACCAGTCCGACAGACTACATCACAATGGAGTGAGACACCTTGAATTCTTGACTTGTGCTCAGAAAACATTGATTCGTGCTCTGCAGCGCTTGACTACCCTCCATTCTTTGCTTATTTCGAAAAGCTCTTGTCAATCCCGGCATCATTCATTGATCCCCAGATAGTTAACCTTTATAACCTGGACTACGACGCGTGGTCTGTTATCGCATACCAGCGAACCACCGTGATATTGACTGAGATTGTCCTCGGAGCAGCGTTACTTAGGTTCGCAAACTGCAGAGTCTTGGAGTGATACACAAAGTTAACCTTTGTGAATTAGATTCATTCGTGGAGCAGTAGACCTTTCGAGGCAACGTGTCCTCTCCGCCTCCCTCTTCCTCCATCCAGGTTTCCTGATTATCGACCATATTCACTTCCAATACAATGGCTTCATGTTTGGAATTCTGCTTTGGTCAATTATCATGGCGCGCGAGGTGGGAAACTTCCCGTCGCGTTGGCGTATGTGCTAAGGTTGTTTTCGCGTTATAGGGCAGAAAACTGGAAAGTGGTCTATTGTTTGCTGCGCTTCTGAACTTCAAGCACATTTACATGTACCTTGCGGTATGCTCTCTCGCTCTGCTCTGTCCATTATATTTATGATTCGACAGCCTGCTTACTTTATATATCTGTTGCGTTCGCATTGTATGTCCTCTTCCGGCAGGATTCTCCCAACAAAGTTCATTTCGCTGGCAAATACTGTGATCTTGATATTTGGAGCCTCGCTTGGACCATTCATTTTGATGGGCCAGTTTCCGCAACTTATCTCTCGTCTTTTCCCATTTACTCGCGGTTTAAATCACGCCTACTGGGCGCCAAATGCATGGGCTTTGGTGACAGCGATGGATCGTGTACTTCTTCAGCGTATGCTTTTTCTTCGTTAGGTTTTCAGCGCTGATCTCGTACATTCAAAGTGGCTAGGCGCTTTGGCACGAATTTTACAGTAAACCAGCAAGGAATGGTTTCTACGTCACGCGGTCTTGTTGGTGACACAACCTTCGCTGTCCTCCCAACTGTCAAGCCAATCCATACATTCGTGATTACGATCATTTTGCAACTAGTAGGTAACGGGATGTGGGATAGGGATTTTAGCTGATACCTTCTAAAGTTTTTCCTTGTCAAGTTGTGGAAGGTACCAAACTACAAGTCTTTCTTAACTGCCCTCACGTTGTGTGGATATACTTCATACATGTTTGGTTGGCATGTCCATGAAAAAGCCATCCTCCTTGTCCTTGTGCCCCTCAGGTAACATCTCCATGGACTGCTGATAATTTAGAATCTCGTGACTCATAGATCGGCAGTCTGCTTGCAGCGGATGACTACGCCCATTTCAAGACTTACATGATAGCGAGCATTTCTGGAATATTTTCTCTGTTCCCTCTGCTGTTCACACCTAATGGTGAGCCTTTTCAGTTGAACGGTACCCACTGTCTTACTCTGGTACAGAAACTGTGGTCAAGACGGTCTACTCTCTTATCTGGGGCTTCATAGTACTCCATCCATTACACAAACAAGTTTATGAGTGAGCAAATTCACATCATTGCTTACGAATTCTGTCCAAGCCTCGTCAGGTTCCCCACTACATTACCCTTGGTCATACTGGAGCAGTTAGAAAATGTGTATTTGCTGGGTTTCGCTCCATTGCTGGCATTCATTCTTGCCTTTCCACTGATTTTTGGTGGAAATTCTCAGGTCGAATTTCTTCCCCTGATGATGACAAGTGTATACTGTGCGCTCGGCCTGGTGTGGGCTTTCATCCGATTGGGTACAATATACCTGACACAATAGTACACATCTCATAAAAGCATCGGGCAAAATGCAAGCTATATCTGTTTATCTACCGCTTTGAGATGTGCACAACTGCATGGAATGGTCAATATAGTAAATGTCAGCAGAATCACCTTGACTTGCCGTCTTCGTCTTCCAAAATGTGATCCAGGCCGACTTTCTGCCCTCGCGCGTGCTTCGCGCTGGATCCCCATACGATAGCGCTAAGGGAAGTTCAGCAAGATGACGTATGGAAACCGCTGGCTGAGGCTCACTATTTCATCTGTTTCGCAATTTCCTTGTGAATGGCATTGCAGAAATCCTCGATCGAGCATCTTCCCCGACGCAAGACAACTGGAGCAGAATAATCTGGGACCTGTCCTCGCGGCTTTGTGTATACACGGACAAGCTCCAGAGCGTCCCACATCTTTTCAATCAACTCGTCGACGTTCATCCACTCCTTGGATGATATCGGCACGCTGTTCGGAATTTTGTATCTGGAGGATATTGTTGCATGTTTCGTCGAACGAGGAAGTCAAATCGAGTTACTTACAGAAGATCAAGTTCCTCTATTGAGATAGCATCCATCTAGTAGGAGACCATGAGGGGTTCAATAAATTTGACTGGCAGCACTGGCTTACTTTGTTGAGAACCTGCGAATTTGGGTTAAGGCAGAAATTCGATGCATGGTTATGACATGAACCTACATATACAGCAGGTATATAAACTCTGTAGGGTGTGTGAGCTGCTATGAACAGGGAAGGGGTGAAGACTTGCCTGTTGCCTTCGATCACATCTACTAGGTCATCTGAGGTGCAATTTGGTTCCCGTATTGTGACGTCCGCGTTGCTGAGCTTGTACTCGCTGAGCACGGCTTTGATTTCGTCGTGATCAATGTTTGTGAGGGGTACAGTATTTGTGATTGCGACTCCACCCTTGTCTTTCTTACGAACTATGATTGAGGGAGGTTTTTTGTTGAGTCGGATACCAAATCCTTCTAGTTCACTTTCGATGATCTTCTTGTCTCCAAGAGGTTTGAGAACGTCTAGCACGATAAAGATGAGATTGCATGTCCGAGCAACTAAGAAAGGGAAAATAAGCCTTCAGCGGGTCGTTATACGGTATGTTGTGTCTCTTTCATACCGGCGATCACTAGAGGGCAGGCCATCAGCAGAAAGAGTTATACATGCATACAATTTACTTGCCCTGACGACCTCTACCACGACCGTCGTTCGCACCCTCGATAATACCAGCTAAGAGGTGCTGAGTGTTAGTTTTCCGAAGAACATGAAGTACTCACGTAAATCTAAAATCTGTATTGGAGCGCCATGCACTTTCAAGGTGCCGGGGACAGTGGTAAGGGTGGTGAAGTCGATCTCCGAAACCTCTGAATGAGTTCCTGTGAGTTTTGACATGAGAGTAGACTTGTAAATTGGTCAGCACGAAGGTAGATCTGAGAAGGGCCATACCCTCACCTTTCCAACTGAGGGGAAACCGACGAAGCCAACAGATGCTACACCCGTCCGAGCCACATCGAAGCCGATGCCCCCGCCCCCGCCCCCGCCTCCAGACGGCGATATCAACTCTCGCCTAAGCTTTGCGAGTTTGGCCTTGAGCTGACCGAGATGGTAGCTGGTGGCCTTGTTTTTCTGGGCTAAGAGATTGAATATGTTTTGAAAACGTAGAGGACAAGTATTGGTGCAGAAACATACTTCTGGCCTACGGGCTGGGGGTGAATGAAGCTATGGCCGGAAGATGTTGCTTAAGATTACCATCTCATCCTCTATTTCCTTGCGACGGCGGGGATGCGTCAAGAAAATGGCACCTACACGGAAGAGGGACATACTTTGATTTTCTGTACGGTCGTCATTGTTGCGGCTGATGATCAAGAGGGAACGGCTTGATTATATAATCAAAAGCTAACTTGATACGAGTTCACCGCCTACAAGTTCACACCTTCTCTTTTGTCCCCGCCCTCTCCTCCCCCCCTCCTCTCACGATTTTCCCTACAGCGTGCTCAACGTTTCCCAGTGTTTAGTCGGTTCTCTCTTTTATTGCCCACTCCTTCTAGCGCGCTCAGTTCCGTTCTGTATGCGACTGTGTCGCACGCCCCACGAACGATCCTTGCTCACCATACTCGACAACTCGCTCACTGTCGTGATCACTCCTTGATCGACTATACCATCCCCGTACAATGTGTACCGGCCCTGCATGGAAACGAGAAATCGTTCCCGACCACAAAGTGCGGCATTAGCGCAATTCCTCTCCTACACTCATGAACTCATGGGTGAATACTATTCTTGTAGTTTGACTTCATCGACACACGGGAATTCACAGACAATGGATTCTTCATGCGGTTAAAGTGAGTCCACCACACCATACCACAGTACGGTACACCTGCCATACCTCTTCACCCCATGCGTAACACGAATCAATGTCTGACCTGGCACATATCTAGGTACTTATGGCTTTACATCGTCATTCTCAAATCATTTCTTGTGTATATCTCGGATATTTTTTCTGCAACCACAATGTTGACCACCTCGACATGGTCAAATCAAATCTTCAACGACTGTCAGAACCAGCAGGGTTGTTTCTATATCCCCTTTAATATCGGAAAATGGTTGTTCGTAGGGTGTATCATCTTTGGTTTCCTTCTTGTGAGTACCCGCATTTGCTCCAACCCCCTGTATTCTTATTTCTTTAGTTGGCATATGAAGCTCGCAAATCAAAAAAGATTATAGCTAGTCGTGATATTTCATATGCTTTCACAAATGTGATGGCAAACCACTATTATTCACTCCGTATGTTAAAAGAGTACTAGACACGATTGCTCATTAAGTGTATTTCTGTTGCAGGCTCGTACGACCACTTCTGCTTCTTCGACCACATCAGCAATTCAACCAAGAAGAAGGATGACTTTGCTTTCTTTATCTTCTTTACGTTCAAGAGCAAGTCATCTGGATCTTTATCATTGTATGACCTCTGACCTCCTGGTATAGGTTGGAAGCGGCTACTTCTGTCCGATGGTCCTCGACAGACAATCAACGCCTTGACGCTGTACAGTATTTACCTCGCCAAGAAAAACAATGGTCCATGGTACAACGTATCGAAGTATTTCGCTGGAAACAGTCTCTCGACGTCCGCCCTGACTGTTTCAACGTTTTTCACCTTTGTCATCTTTGCTGGCTCGCTTTTCTTGTTGATTATCGCCGGGATCTGTTATATTCCTCTCCTTTGCTACATTCAAGGGAACTTGAAGGTATGCTTTGCCCACCACCTGAACCCGACAGATGTTGTTGACTTCCTTTCAGGAATACGTCTGCCACAAAGTTGACAAAGTGAGTCTTTGACTATGCTCAATTTAACTGGTAACTGAGTGGTCTTTAGCGCATTGCTGAAGTCATCAAACGCCGCAACAAGGAAAGGTTAGCTAAGGCTGCTGCGCTTGCCAAGAAAGAGGCTATGGGCGACTTTTCTCACCTCAAGAACAAGAAGGGTGAGATGATAGCCAAGCCCTTACCACAACCCACACTTCCCAACCTCTCTGTTGACGATAACGACGATGACGCTACGTCCGTGATCAAGCGGGGGCCATCTCCAAGTCCATACGCCGCCCAGGATTATCACTATACTTCAGATAACAAGAGCGTGGCGCCAAGTTATCATACGAATCCCGTAGGGGTTGATTACCCTGATTACCCACCCATGCCAACGTACAGCGGGGGGTATTCTCACCAGACATCAAGCGCGTATGGTCAATACAACCCTTCCACAGCTACTTTCGATGAAGAGCTGCCTCAACACTACGGGTATGACGATGATTATAGCAGTCAGGTCAACCTCTCTGCCACCGCAGCTCCTATCTCTTACCAGCATTCGGGATATGCCCAAACAGGGATAATAGATAACTACGTTGCGGATGTCCATGATGTGTATCAAGGCAGGGCGACCCCTGCAGCGCGGCCACCAACGGACAATATGGCGGGAGTTGCTCGTGATGTGCAGGACTATCCGAGTCACTATGCGCAGCCAGCGTATGGCTACGACTACTCATCTTACGGGGATCCATACCGTCAATACCAGAGGCATGGAGAACAGGATTCACACGAGTATGGACAAGCTATGTAGTTCACTAGCGTGTAGAGGTGAAATTTTAAGACTTTATTCTTTTTCTCCCGCAGTGTTATATTTACTTGATTTGACATCCACCCGGGTATTGATGAGAGACCAACTCGTGTTCATGATCCGGTATGTGGTCCTCCGTTTCTTTCTTCACGGGAGGGACCGCCATCCAACATCTGGTTCCGAGACCAGTGGGAGGCAAGCCGGCTCATTAAAATACAGACAGGTTGAACTAGCATCAGCATGTCGCCATTGACGATGCAGTTGAGACGTGGCGTGCAAGGAGCCACTTGTTACGCCATAACGCATTCCTCGGATTGGAAAGAACATGTACGCGCTGTTGCTCGCTGACTGTCATTATTTGTGTCATAGTCCGGGGAGCTCCCAGCTATTGTCATAAACAGCGCACAGAGACCTCCACTGTACCCGAAGCAGGTGTTCTGCTTGCCGAGTCGTAGACAGACTCGAATTTCGCGATGCGCGAATGGCGTACATAAACGATGGCCCGGTAAATGTCAATATTCTGTTTGACAGAACCGGTCTCACACATTGGTCTCTGATTTAGCGGGGAACTCTATGAGGCAATACGGGTCACAGATATTCCAGTCGGTCATGTGAAGCCGCATGGCAAAATAGCGTGTCCGTCCTGATAAGAACTTTGCACTATCAGCCGCCAATCTAGCAATCGTTATGCATTCCCCCATCAAACAGGAGGTCTCTTGTGAAGTCAAGGATGTCACTCCAGAAAATCCGATCAATTCGCCCGAAGATGGAGACGAGGCTCTGCGACTCGTGGGTGCACAGGAACGGCAGCACTTCAGCGATGAATACAACCGCAGGTTAAAGAGAAGACTGGTAAGCTAGTCGTTACATCATACTGAATGAGGTTCAAATCAAAGCTATAGGATTTCTTCATACCGACAATTGCAGCACTTGTCTACTTTACGCAGTTTCTGTAAGCCTCCCGACTCTTTCCAGTTTAGCTTCCTAAAACCCTGAATTAGCGACAAGACGTCCCTTAACTATGCGAGGTTCGTGCTTGGTTCTATCCAGCCAATCTTGACAGCTGAGATACTTTGGGCTAGCATTATGGAGTTCCCTATCACCGGGCAGGTAACGTGAATGACGGCCCATGATTTGGCTGAGACTCAGTGGCCCTCAGGAATACAACTTAGTCTCCATGGCGTTTTACCTTGGATAGTAGCTGCAAATTTAACCTCGTACGTTTGACTTACGCACAAATAACAGGTTTCATCACTTGGGAATTCCCGACTGTCTATATCGCACAGAAATTACCACTAGCAAAGTATCTCTGTATGTCACGGTCCGCTGTGTCCGCCCGATACTTATATTTTCCAGGTGCTAATATTTTCATATGGGGAATCGTCCTGATCTGTCATGCGAGTGCCAACTCCTTTGGTGCATTCTTTGCCCTCCGATTTGTCCTGGGTAGGTTGTTCATCCATTGCCGATTCGCTTGTCTCATCCTTTTACTAGGAATGTGCGAAAGTTGTGTAGCCCCTATTTTGATTCTAGTCATATCTATGTTTTACAAAAAGAATGAACAGGTACAGTAAGTTGTTATATTTCTGACGTCACAGGTCTGACCAAGAGCAAGGCCACACGCATTGCGTACTTCTATATGATGGTTCATCTCCCTTTTTCACTAACGGAACTTCTTTGACCAAACGAAACAGCTCGGATTCACGCAAGTATTTGGCGGGTTTGTCTCGTATGTAAGTGCTGGAAGGAGAAAACATGTCCATGTCTTCGAATTAAACCCTTGGTGTTTTTTTCAACAGGGGATCTCGTTCTACGATGGAACTACGCTCCGAGGGTACCAGATCATGTACTACTTCCTCGGTGGTCTCGCTTTTCTCGTCGGCTTGGTTGTCCTTCTTTGGTTCCCCGATTCCCCGATGACCTGGCGTATGTTGACCGAGGAACAGCGCATAGCATGCCTTGAGCGTGTCCGTGACGACCAAGGTGGCGTAGCGAACAAGAAATTCAAGAAAGATCAAGTGACCGAAGCATTACTGGATGTACGCACGTGGTTGATAGTCCTTGCGACCATGCTAAGTGCGTTCCATCGTGTCTCCTAGCAATCGTATACTGAGCGAATGCAGCCGACATCCCAAGTGGTGGACTGACCAACTGTTGGTACCCCCTTTGTTTCGGATGGCTGTGCCAGTTTAACCCACTGATATCCAGTTAGCAACATCATCATCAGGAACTTTGGTTACACGTGCGTCGACCCTTCGTGCTTGGGTAACAGTGTCGTTACTAGTCTATCTTAACCTAGGTCGAAGCAAACGCTGATACTTGCGACCCCAGCCGGTATCGTAGAAGTGTTTTCTGTGTTAATTTGTGGATGGTACTCCGATAGAAAGGTGAGTCAATTTTCACTAGCGAGCGTACGCTTGGGTTCACGTGGGACAAGGGGGAGAGGATGCTTCCTGTGATTTGGGCGACGTTGCCCACAATTGTTGGAATGGGTCAGGAATACCACGCTTATATTTTTCCCCCAAGTAAATGATTCACACCATTGTAGCTCTTCTCATAGGTTTCAATGGGACAAATCAGAAAGGGGTCTTACTTTTTGGTGTGTTTTACAGAGATAGGATTCAGTTCTCAGCTGATGATTCACCAAGGAACGTATCTAATCGGAACTTTCGGAAGTACTTTATCCGTCATCTACGCGTACAATGCCAGCAACACGAGTGGGTACACGAAGAAGGTTAGCTCATGTACTTCTTTTACATGACCATCGTCGTTGAACAGTTGCCAGCTTACGATCAATGCTGTGACATTGACCTTCTTCTCCGTGGGCAATATCATCGGAACGGAGATATTTCAGCCGGCAGATGCACCCGCGTATATTCCCGGAAAGACAGCTATCATGGTCCTGTTAACGATTCAAGTAGGCGTGGCCTACCTTTTGCGTCACATCAACATCAGGTTGAATAGGAAGAAACTCAAAGCATTGGCAGACTTAAAAGCGGTCAAAGGCTGGACCGACGAGATGCTTCAGCAAGAGGCTGAACGGCATGCTTTTGCAGATTTGACTGATAAACAGTAAGTGATTGTTCAAACCACAATAACAGCGACTTTGAGATATCAAAGGAATGCGTTCTTCATATATACTATATGAAAACGCTATACGACCTTGAATGATAGTGTTGGAAGCAGCTGAGAGGACTGGTATGTAGAGATGATAAATACACCATCCATGGACCTGTAATGCACAACGTGCATGTAATAAATAATCAAAGTGTTCTAGCGGAAAAGCTTTTCCCAAATGATGATTGCGATGAGGAGGACGAGCAAGACAATGATAATGGCAGTCACTACACGCTGCTGATACATCCTGGTCAAACAGTCAGAATATTCATTTGACAAGGCGAACTGACGATACTGAACTTACCGCCTGATCATTTTCCTCAGCGTCCCCGACGCGCGATCTATGGCCGTGTCTGCAGTCCGTAACTGGGTGACAATGAGTGACGCGCCGAGAACTCTGCAAATGCATGACCCACGGTATCCCTTGCGTTCTCGATTTGCTCTCGCTGAGCACGGAGGTTCACCAGAATCTCAGCACCCTGGTCCTCGGTCTCGAGGGCGACTCGCTGAGATTCTTGCAATCGTCTCGTGCCATCTTCCAACACTGCAGTACCGGCCAACAACCTCGTTCTATCGCTCGTTGCACCATAAGGTTCATCCGAGGTTGGTGTGCTAGCTCTCCCGGGTGATGCGAGCAAGTCTGCCCGAGAATATTGGGTGTGCAGGTCCTTGGATGTCTTCTTGTACCTGGTCAGATCCGCCTTCGCAGTTCTGAGGCGAGTCTGATACTGAGACCTGAGTGACTGGGGTATCCCCTGGATTTCAATCTCCATTTGCGAGATCTGGACACATGTTAGCCGGTGAGGGACATGGGGAAGGCATCACATGCCATTTCATCCGCCTCGTCTAATTCCATCTCTACTCGTCTGAGAGCCGTTCTTCTCTGTTCTGTTTGGATACATATGAATGAGTGTCCGCGAAGGTATCATTGTTCTCACCTCCACGTTCATCTTTACCATCTCCGTCGAGCTTCGACCGTACACTGTCAAGTATTTGACGAAAGTCTTGTTCGTATGTATCAAAAAGTGCGGTCGGAGAGTTGTCCATGATGGAGGCGGACGGAAGCCGGGAGCGTTGCTGCGGCCATGCGACTGCCCCACCAAAAGAGGCAGCTGCGCAAGTCTCGCGGTTGCCATTGGTCAAACCAATATCTGCAGTACTAGTCATGTCCTCGAGTACTCCGTCCGTATTTCTATGGCTGTCCCAACGCGTTATTTTCACGCTGACAGTATAGATTGGCAGGGTCTCTTTATATCTCGACCCTCAGATACGGGATTGGGTCCTGTTCCCAATCACCCTCGTCATGGTGTGCGCAACACCACCCATGGATGCCGTCCACTGACCGCATATTTCTGATTACAAGATTCTTGTTGGCGTGCTGCGACATTATGTCGTAGTTCTACTACAGTCGATGCCCAAGAAGTTGTCCCGTGCGGCGCTTCGTGAACAGTGTGTCCCCTTTGCCATCTTTTGCTGACGTTGTCCGAAAATGCTGCATACGTCTAGGCGGGCTCTCGCAAGATCTCAAATACTCCGCGCCACGTCTGCAAAGTCACCCATACCACCGCTATACTACAAAACGATATCTCAGAACCTTTCCGAAGCATTCAGGGCTGGTACATATCTTAAGGATGGTCCACCCAAAGGTGATTCGACTTCGTCTACACCGAATCCCTTCTCGGACCCAGCTGCCATGGACGGGATGATGGCCGGGATGAAGACGCAGATGGTGATGATGGTGCCGCAAATGGTCATCATGGGCTGGATCAACTTTTTCTTCCAAGGGTTTGTCCTAAGTGCGTGATCGCTGGTCTGGTGCTGCATGTTACTCAGATTTTCCAGTCAAACTGCCCTTTCCCCTGACGCTCGGGTTCAAGTCTATGCTTCAGCGTGGCATTGAGACACCCGACATGGACGTTCGGTGGGTGTCGTCACTGTCTTGGTATTTCCTCAACTTTTTCGGCCTGAACGGGTTGTACCGTCTTATACTCGGAGGTGATAACTGTGCGTGTTTTCAGTCATCGTTTGAGAATTTGGTGCTGACAAGCGGATCTCCGTTGGGTAGCTGCTGATTCTACGCGTGAGATGACGACGTCGCCATTTGCGGGCATGGGAACTGCGCAGGCCGGGCAGCCACAGGATTACGCCAAATTGTTCAAGACGGAACTGGACAATCTAGAGTTCGCGGAAGGGCTGTACACCTGGGCAGGGGAAGATATGGACACCAAAATCCTTGGCAAGTATGGAAAGCTGGCTTCTAAGTAGAGGTCATTACAGTAGGGTCTAGGAGCAACACGGTACCGTTACATGACTGAATACAACTGGGGAGATCGTAAACAAGGACACCGACAATCTCTTTCGGTGCGAGTGCAGATTAGAGGCAGATAGTACTACATGGGACGGCTCCGCGGGCGTTCATGCGATAAGGTACGATGCAAGGGGAAATCGCGCGTGGTCCTATACTAGACCGTCGTAGAGGGACAAGGCCTGGATCACATGGGTGAGTCACGGAGTAGGATCATGTGCGGGTGACTTGCCTGGACTATAGTTGGGTCCTGCTTACTGCCCTCTACGAATTCATCATAAGTCAGCTTTGCATCCTTGTCTCGATCCATATTTCTGAAAATCTTGTCCACACGCTGGGAAGACGGGTCAGGTGGGGAGGGGAAGGGGAAGGGAGAGGGGAAGTGACCTTTTCGGGCGTGTCTTCATCGGCGGGGAGCTTGACCATCTGACCGGTCATCTTGTAGATGGAAGCGACGATCTGGAGCATCTCGTCGTAGGTGATGAAGCCGTCCTTGTCTATGTCATAGAGTTGGAATGCCCCTATGGGCGAGTGAGATGGGGGACGATGGGGATGGAAGGGACATACACTTGAGCTTTTCGTCCAGGCGGCCACGACTTGTGACGCTGAGAGCGCAGATGAACTCTTTAAAGTCGATTGTACCGTTCTTGTTTTCGTCAAAGACGTTGAAGACATAGTCTGCGAACTCGCCAGGGTCACCGAACGGAAAGAACTGCTTGTATATGCGACGGAATTCGGACCTGTCGAGCTGGCCGGATGGACAGTCCTTGAGGAAGCCCTTGTACCTAGAGGGGGGTCAGAGCGAGCGGGGGGCAGCGAACGGGGACGCAGGGACCATTGCTGGAGTTCTCGCTTGTCGACTGGGAGGACGGATGAGCGGGAAATGGATGGGCGGGGGAAAGGCATACAATATGTGTTCTTTTGGAGATCTGCGAGCTGGTCCGGGGAGAGTTTTGACTGGGACTTTCCCATTGTCGATGGTGGTGGGAGATGGAAGGGAGTCGACTCGGAGGGGGAGGAGGAGAGGCCCTTTTTTAGTATCGTATAAGAATACGAGCGCGGGTGTTGCTCCTCCTCCTCCCCCATTCGATCGTCGAGATGTGTTACCAGTACAACGCCCCCGCCGACATCGCTGCCGTGCCCTGTCCGATGTGCAAGGTCTTCAAGCCAAGCGCTGCCCGGTATCCTCTCTCTCCTCTCTCTCTCCTCGTCCTAAACCAATACTCCCACAGATGCCCCCACCTCCGCGACGTCTGCTACAACAGAGCCAACCACCCCCGCATCGACGTCGTCCATCTCAAGAACGCTGAAGGTCCGTCCCTACCCTCCCCGCCCGCCCCCATCCCGTCCCCATACTCCTTCACAGTAAAGTCATTCAATGGATGTGGATACTGCAAGGTCTACTCCCCTCCTCTCCTCCGATCCCCTCCGTCCTCACTCCCTTCCGCCACAGTGGGCTCGTTCCAACCCGAAACTCACCGTGTACAACAACCACGGCTGGCCCGGTTGCTGCCGTCCTCCCACCCAAAGCGAGCACCGTCTCATACAGCCCGCCGACTGGCCCACCGTCAGCATCGTGCATAGCATACCCATGCCTCCGGAGATAAAGACCGTCCTCGACGCGATCCTCTCCAGGGGCAGCCCCCTCCCCCCCATCATCTCCCCCGCACGTACACAACCCCAACCCCAACCCCAACTCCAGTCGTCCCCGTCCACCTTGGATCGTCGTAACAGCATCAACAGTCCACCCAACAGACCCTGCCCATCCTCCTCAAAGTCCCAGCCTGTCCCCATTCCCTCCCGCGGTCGTTCCGGTGGCAGCCCCGTCCCCCAGAGTTCAGCTCTGGCAGGCACAACTCCCCGTTCCTCCTCCACCGCCTCCGATCAGCACCCACTCTCGCGTCGCCAAACATACTCCGAAGGCACCAAGGACAAATCCCGCACCCCTTCTACGCGCAGACACATCGACCAAGATGGCTCTCTCTCTCGTCGCAACGGGGCTGCTCGACCCTCTCTCTCTGCCGTCGCCCCTTCCTATTCCCCTCCGAGACCCCCCAGTGACCCACCCACCCAGAATCAATGCCCTTCCGCCGCCCTCCACACGTCCCCCGTAGATTCCTACGCGACATCATCTTCCCAAGATGCGCCATTCGGCCGAACACTTTCTTCCAAAAGGTCGACTTTAGAGACCGCCATGGCTACCCTCGACATCAGTAGCTCTTCCGAGAGCAGCAGTGACAGTGGCGGCTCCCGCGGCTCCTTGTCCGATGCCACCGTCATCTCAGACGGCGCATTCACGGATTACTTGTCTGATGAATCCGAAGCCGAGCTTCAGAGACAGGCAGAGGCAAAAGCTGCCTTGGTTGCTCAGAACCAGGCAGAAGAACTCGAGTTCAAAGCTGCTCGCCAACAACTTGCCGGTGTTGGCTTGCGGCCACCAAAGGCTTGGGATGACACCAACGATGTACCTCGTGCGACCTCGCATGCCTCTGCCTATACCCATCACTCCGCCTATCACGCGACGCAGTACGCATCTGCGGCGGTCGCACATTCTGCTCGGGGGTAACAGTGGTGTCGAGAACGCATTGAATATATTTATACACGATCTGGGTTTCTGTATGTATGTATGTATGCCCCTCTGCCGCTTGCTATCGTGCTGCCCGCCATCCGTCTCGTCGGGTTTTTTTGCCTTGTGTATTATTACATTATCCATGCTCGACGGTCCATGATGTAGAAATTCGAATATCATAGCAGATGGTCCGATTTGGAGCTCTCTCCTTACACCTAAGCATGGCTCTGTTGCGGTACTGTAGTCACCACATCCCTCTCGCTTCCACTTCATGAACCTCGCTCGACATTCCATCACCCCAACAGACCCAGTTCAGATTTCCGATGCCCAGTTTGATGCGGATTGTCAGATATTCACTGCTTCAACACCGGCTGGTTTCGCCGTTTATCAGGCATGGCCACTCAAGCTACTTCGCAAGAGAGGCATGTGTGTCGATCTCAGCGCCCCTCGTTGACCATTGACGTTTGTCCAGAGTTCACTGGTGGCACGTTAGCTGCCGTCGTGCCTTGTCACACGTCATCGCTGCTCTTCCTCCTCGGGGGTGGTCGTAGCCCACTGTATCCGCCGAACAAGGTGATCCTATGGAACGATGCCGCAGGGGTCGAGGTTGCCGAGCTAGAGTTCAGGGAGCGAGTACGTGGAGTCGCTTGTAGACGGGGCTGGCTTGCGGTGGCTCTGCGACGGAGAGTCGTTGTCTTCGAAGTGAACGACACCGTCGCCAGAAGGGCAGAATATGATACCTGTGACAATTCACGAGGTGGGCCTCTTTCCTCCGGGATTCTCGCGATACAGGACTTACATGACCCTCAAGGGATCCTTGCAATGGCTACCGCAGCTTATGCCACGTTACTTGCAATTCCAGGTAGGCAGATGGGACATGTGCAGCTCGTGCATCTACCACCCTGTGTTCCCCCTGCCCCTCTTGGACCCCCGCCTTCCGTCCCTCCATCCAAACCGCCGCCGCCGCCACTAAAACACCCAGTGTCAATGATTGCGGCCCATGAGTCCACCCTGACGACGCTCTCACTACCTGCATCAGGCCGATTCCTGGCCACCACATCATCACGAGGAACGCTTGTACGCATATGGGACACGACTTCTGGAAAGCTTCTTCGGGAGTTTCGTAGAGGCGCAGACACAGCGGAGATCTATGGGGTCGCCTTCCGGCCTGACGAAAAGGAAGTATGCGTATGGAGTGACAAGGGGACTGTTCATGTATTCTCTCTTGTCTCGTCCGGGGCGTCGTAAGTTGATTGTATCGTCTGACGCCAGACGGCTTACTTTCGCCACACAGAAACCGACAATCATCCTTGTCGCCACTCACCCCCTTTTTGCCATTACCCAAATACTTTGATTCGGAATGGTCATATGCACAGTATCGAATACCCACACAAGCTGCTCATATTTCGCTGTCCTCGACGTCTTCCGTCCGCTCGTCACACACTGACATTGCTGCTGATGAGAAATGTGTTGTTGGCTGGCTCACGGTTGCCTCTGAAGTCGCCGGGGTAGCCCCCGAGTTTCAACTCGTCGTTTTAACTTACAGTGGGGGATGGTATCGGCTTGCATTGCCTCCCAAGGGGTCTCAAGCCTCGCCACCTGTGGCTGGATCCCCTCCGAAATCGCCGTTAGTGTCTCGTCAACGGACCTCTAGCGTCTCCTCCGTCACGTCACTTCCGGAAAGCGGTAAAGGGAAGGAGCGGGAAAAGGAGAGAAAGGGGAGTCGTGAGTTGGTTCTGCAAGAGTATCGAAAATACGGACGATGGGATGGTTGGGGTTAGTTACATGTCTGTCGCTAGTAACAGTTGATAATTCATGCGACGATTAGGCGCCAGCTCGATCAAAGCTGCCTCGTCACGCTCATCAGCTCATCACCAAGATGCCAATATCCATCGGGACTCCTTTGGGCCCAGGATGTTCTACATGTGGCTACTGTGGAGCACCGGGTGGGAGGGGCTTGGCTGAGACCAGCGTCAAGAAGGCTGGTCTCATCGCGTCTCAGTTATCCTGTGGAGTAAGAGCTATCGCTTTCCACGACGCAGCTGCTCACTCGTGAACTTGAAAAGGTGTACCAGAAGATGATCGACAGTGGATGGAGGAGATCTGGATCGTATTGCTACGCCCCCGACCTCCGTCGTTCATGCTGCCCGCAATACACTATCAAGTTTGTGGGACTCTCGTATTCGCTCCTTCCGAAGTACATCTTAAGGACGTTTCAACAGGCTTGATGCTCTCGCCTTCAAACCGTCGCGCAGTCAGCGGAAGCTCTTGAACAGGTGGGAAAGAACGTGGTTGGGAGAGCTTTTTATGATCTCACTACTGGCTAGGTGGAACCGCTTCGTGCAAGACGGTGGAAATGTCGATGCAACTCCTGCTCAGTCACAGCGAGCCGCGTTCTGCCTGGTCTCTTCCATCCATAGATCTGAGCGAACATCGTTCCCTGCTGGCGAAGAACCACGGCATGATTTTCAAGTACGCAGTATGTTGTTCACCTATGCTGTCTCGTAAAGTGAGTCTTGTAGGTGACACTCGAGCAATCATCGTACACCGATGAAAAGTATACACTTTATGTCGCATACCAGACACAGATTCATCATGACGAGGATAATACGCCACATTCGTTTAGGCGATTCTTGGTGCAGTCACCGCTGATAGTGAGTATCAGCTGTTGTTGTTCTCTCAGGTGTTCACTTGACGAATAAAGTCAGAACCCATTCCCTATCAGACGCCACCTCCCCGGCACCTACCATCACACTTTGGATCATATCACCAAATGTACAGATTAGACGGTGAACTGATTGCAGTAGGGGTGCTGGACATTTTACCAGCCTGCGTTTCCAGCGTGTATTTCATGTACAATGCAAAGTGGGAGAAATACTCTTTGGGAAAAGTATGTGTTTTTGGTGCCGATCATGCATCTGAAGTACTGACTAGTCAAATTTTACATGTTAGCTCAGTGCTCTTCGAGAAGCAGCTCTCGCGCGGGAGATACACGATGCTGGACTCTCCTCACTCAACGCACTGTATATGGGTACGTGCGATTCTACTTTCTCTCTTCCCCCACTGACATGACCCTGTCAGGTTTTTACATTCATTCGTGTCCAAAAATGAGTTACAAAGGAGAATACACCCCCTCTTTCCTCGCCGATCCGGTAGGTTTGCTGTAAGGCAACGTGGCTTTCTGACGAGCCTGCATCCAGGAGGATTTTACGTGGCACCCTCTGAAGAGTTGCGTAGAGTTGTTGGATAAATATCGATACGCTGTCTTCTCTCAGCCCGGTCATTCCCTAGCCGGTCCGGACGATCCCGGAGAAGGTGAAAAATCTTGACCAAGTGGTGTATATGCGCTGAACAATTGCAGTCGTCGAAGTCGACGATGAAGAAGAATTAGCAAGCGAGGCTAGATCCATTTACTCCATTCAGGATCGCACTGTTTCCTTGATCCCTGCGACTGTGAGGGCCGATTGTTTCGCTTGCTTTCTGTCACTGACCAGTCTGTGGTACAGATGTCCCAAGGATGGAGAGTCGATTATACTCGCCAGGAAATCGTGGGTTGCATACGTGCCCTCGGTGTAGAACTATCAAGGGAGATTATTTTCAGGATGTAAACTTGGTCATCGTCCGTTGGCGGATTTTAGGTTAATTCTAGAGTGGGAACTGTGTGTACGATAAATTGTATTCTTTTCTTCATTGTACGAACCGAACCTATGTAATATAGGGACCGACGTTGGGTTCATCCCACGCCGATTTACTAGACTTTTGTTACCCGTACTGCCTGCAGCCTCGAGTTTTACAACACGTCTCGACTTGTCATGTCCGATTTTGAGAAACATCTCGACTCCCTGATTACTTCTCGAGGTACGGGTTCTGACTTGAATGTACAAGCTTTTGTCGAATGGACTAGGTACACTTTGGAGCTCTTGATGATCTATCGATGCTAACTTGAAGACATCAGTCCCAAGGCGTTTGGCCACGATGGTACGCAAGCGTTCCACACCAAGTTTGATGTACAAGTGTTGAACGCTCGAACGCGTAGATGGACTGTTCCAAGACCCTGAAGACGATCCGGGTAGCGACCCGCGGTCTACCGTTCTAGACGTCTTCGACCGGAACATCGAGTCACCCACTGTTAAGACCGTCTGTCAAATAGTACTCAAGTGTGTCCTCTTTGGGAACAGCTCCTCGAGCGGCTGAATCACTAGGTGAACTAGTAAACCTGGTCCTCATGATGCACCACAAGTCCTGGTGGACCTCCTCTCCAGCTCGCGCACGGATGTCGAGATCTCGAACGAAGTTGCCGAGCTCGTGGGTTTTGATCAGATCGAATTAGTCAGGGACTTGCTAGGATCGCGCCTTTCAGCTGCAAAAGAAGTGAGCACAACCACCTCTATGCTGTCTTACTCGTTCATTTGGTACTCTACAGATCTCTCGTCACTTGGTTTCGAGGAAAGGAAAGGAGGCAAATGACACCACCTCTCAGTCATCGAGTAAGGAACTCACTTTTTTGTCGTGTCGTATCGCCCAGTGAACGTTTTCAGTGGGAATCCTGCCGGTTAGTCTTGCGCCAGAGGACGCTCGTCGCCGTGTCCAGGAAATGTTGGACGCAAATTCTGCTCGTCCCCTATTCACTCAAACAGCGGTGAGTTTCGTTCTCCAAGTATTGGCCAGATGCTAACATCCATCAGCAAGAAGCCCCCGAAGTTTTACCCCATATTTATACTTCCTGGTCTAATATTGGTGGTGGTAGTGTTTTATCACAGTACGGAAGCAAGTATATGCTACCAATTGGGACTACAAGACATGATTATGAGGTGGCTCTTGGAAGCGCATTTCTCCCAGCCCGTCTCATATTTTCTCCAGGACTATCAAGAGGTGGTCATACCTCCCGCTAAAACGGTTCCACCGCGTGAATCTGAACGTCTTATACCCGTTTCTGAACTCGATGAGCTCGCTCGAGGATCATTTCCGGTAAGCGAATTCATGTATCCAAATCAAAGCCAACTCAAATACAGATACACCAGGGATATACATTTCTGAATAGAATACAATCTATTGTCTATCCCACTGCCTACGGTTCTAATGAAAACATACTCGTTTGCGGTGAGTGTTTGGGTCCGACTGGTTGTCCGAGTCTTTAATTGATGTTCTGCAGCTCCGACTGGTGCTGTAAGCGGTCTATTGGTCGGACACCTTGCAGAATAATAATTGGTGTAAACAAGGGTAAAACCGATGTCGGTATGTTAACCATCCTGCGCGTCTTGGATCAGCATAGGTCGATTGTTGCTCCCGGATCACCTCTGCGAGCGTCCATAGATCGTGACAGCTTTAAGATCATATATGTGTAAGTGCAAGCGACTTCTCCACCCTTGGTACGCTTATAGCGGGGATGCAGGGCACCAATGAAGGCCTTGGCTTCAGAGATTGTCCAGAAACTCGGAAAGCGTCTAAAATGGCTGTCAATATTAGTCAGAGAGTTGACTGGTTAGTACCTTCCTTATATTCTTTGGACCCTACAAAACAGACTAATATGCTTGTATAGGTGACATGCAGCTCACAAAGGCAGAGATGGCGGAGACTCAGATCATTGTTACCACGCCAGAGAAATGGGACGTGGTCACCCGGAAGCCAACAGGCGAAGGCGAACTCGCATCTGTACGTATATTCTCTTCGCTTGTCTTAGCAAACCGACACAATTAAACAACCAATGCAGAAACTGAAACTTCTCATTGTAGACGAAGTACATCTTCTCAATGAAGAACGAGGTGCTGTGATTGAGACCATTGTCGCTCGAACCCTGCGTCAGGTAAGCGGCAGATTTATGAATTCTATGGCAGACTCTAGAACTTGAGCAGGTAGAATCCAGTCAATCTGTCATCCGGATTGTGGGTCTGAGTGCCACTCTTCCAAATTACATCGATGTTGCTGATTTCCTGAGGTCGGTGACATTCAAAGGTAAAATGCGTCGTTGTTTAACTTGGACTTATTTAGTGTCTCTCGGTACACGGGTCTGTTCTATTTCGACTCATCCTTCCGGCCGATTCCGTTAGAGCAGCATTTCATTGGTATTAGAGGCAAATCTGGGAGTACGCAATCAAAAAGGAATCTCGACCGCGTCACGTTTGAGAAGGTATCAGAACTAGTTCAACAAGGTCATCAAGTCATGGTGTTTGTTCATGCACGCAAAGAAACCGTCAACGCGGCGCGTACTCTCCAGGATGCTGCTCAGGTAGAGGGCACGCTAGATGACTATAGTTGTCAAGACCATCCACGGTGGGACATCTTCCGCAGGAACATTGGCGAGTCACGCAACAAGGAGATGAAGCAACTTTTTGACCATGGCTTCGGTATCCACCACGCTGGGATGTTGCGTTCTGATCGTAACTTGATGGAAAGGTTGTTCCAGGAGAGAGCAATCAAGGTGCGGGCAAACGATAATTATCCCAGCATTCGTTGATCCTATCCAAGGTATTATGTTGTACTGCCACCTTGGCATGGGGAGTCAACCTTCCTGCACACGCAGGTGTGTACTGAATTAAAGTTATTGGATGACACCTATAAATCCCACAGTTGTCATCAAGGGCACGCAAATATATGATAGCGGGAAAGGTTCATTCGTGGATCTTCCTATTCTTGATGTCCTGCAGGTTTTCGGTCGTGCTGGACGTCCCGGGTTGGAAAGCAGTGGTGAAGGATATATATGCACGACGGAGGACAAACTTAAGCACTACCTTGATGCTGTTGTTTCGCAAGTGAGCAAATTTCTCACTGCAACCGTCAATCGACTAATGAGAAATCACAGAATCCGATCGAATCACAGTTAGTCGGTGTTCCCCTTACTCTCGAACCGGATACTCAACTTTGGCAGATTCCAATTACGCATGGTGGACGCATTGAATGCGGAGATCGCCCTTGGGACTGTGTCCAGCATCGCAGAAGGAGTGCGTTGGCTTGGATACACGTATCTTTTTGACCGAATGCGTAAGAATCCTACGCAATACGGTAAGCGCAACTCTGAGAATCGACTATTATGGCTGATACCTGGGAAGGAATCTCGCGAGAATCGTTGATCGAAGATCCTTGGCTTGTTCACCAGCGGACAAAGTTGATTGTGTCATCAGCACGCATATTGGCAAATCTGTCCATGATTGACTTTGACACGGATGTAAAAACATTCATTATCAAGGACGTTGGAAGAATAGCCGCAAAGTACTATATTCGCCATCAATCAATCGAGATCTTCCGGACGTTATTCAGGGCGAAGATGACCGAGGCGGATATTTTGGGCATGCTCTGTAAGAGCACAGAGGTATGTCATTTTGTCAGGGATGCGCAGATTGTGATACTAATGGCGTCCCCGTCTTAGTTTGATCAGATCCAGATTAGAGAATCCGAGACTAAAGAACTGGAGGAACTGATGACATCCATTCCTTGCGTGGTTCGAGTAAGTAGACATGCTCGTTAGGTGTTCACGAGTTTACTAATGGTAGCACAGGAAGGCACTGACACTAGTCAGGGGAAAGTCAATATACTCTTGCAAAGTTTCATTTCCAACCTTCCCATTCAAGACTTCGCATTGGTGTCGGATACCGCATACGTGGCCCAGAATGGCGGTCGTATTGTGCGAGCTCTACTAGAAATTGCTATCAGCCGAAAATTTGCCAATGCAACAACTACACTTATGGGGATGAGCAAAGCCGTTGAAAAACGATTGTGGCCTTACGAAGAGCCTCTAAGACAATTCAACTTGAAGGCGGAGATCCTACACGGCCTAGATGAGTCGCGCAAGGAGTACCATCCTGCGGAGCTCGCCACCTTGACGGCCGCCGAATTAGGAAACCTAGTCCGGCTGAATGAATACCAAGGTCGAGCATTACTCACCGCAGCCAAGCAATTCCCATCTCTCGAACTAGCCTACTCCCTGCGCCCGCTTGGTCCTGATATATTAAAGGTTATCGTTACAGTGACCCGTACCTTCGACTGGAACCCCAAAGTACATGGATCTGTCGAGCCATTTTGGTTATGGGTCGAAGACCACGAAGGGAGTACAATACTTCAGTTAGCGGAGATCCTTCTTCGGGAATCAACGGAAACTCTAGACGTAGAGTTCGCGATCTCAATATCTACAGATACTCTGCCGCCTTCGATTACCATTCGACTCATCTCCGACAAGTGGTTAGGGGCAGATAATGAACTGCCCATAAAACTGGACGATGTATCCATGCCAGCTTGCTATTCTCATATAGGACGGGTGGACGTCGGCTTCCTCCCTCTTGCTTCGACCCGCCTTCCCGTGATAGACAAACACTTTTCTCACTTCCGTGAATTCAACGCCATACAAACCCAGGTATTCTGGAGTACCATGAACACAAACTTGAATATCCTGGTTGCCGCACCCGCAAGTTCCGGAAAGTCTTTTCTGGCACATAGAGTCATTTGGTACGAGAATTCTCGTGTTTCCCAGCTAGTGATATGAACGAACTGTAGGAAAACACTGCTCGAGCCAACCTCATCTTCCTGGGCCCTTGTCGTTGTTCCGAACGGAAACGCCGCAACAAAGACATTGTCAGAGTTGCGTTTTATATCGGGCGCTATAGGCGTTGGACTGGAATACTCGACTGGCGCCGACTTATTCAACTCATCCAACGGCAAACTAATAAGGGTAATCACTGCGACGAGTCTTCTCGAAAGCTTTAACCTCACTGGTCTGACCCCAATTCGAAGCCATCCTAAAGTCATCCTATATGAGAACCTAGATCAAATGGATGCTTCCTATGAACTTGGTATTGCTCTTACGAAACGTGCAACGGAACGTTTTCCAAGCCGCAGTATCGGTCTCACGAGGTCGCTCATTGACCCCGCGGACCTAGCGTCGTGGTTAGATGTCGAACCAATGGGAGTCCACAGCTTCCTGCCTAGGGATCGTGAACAATCGCTGACGTGTTCCATTCAACCATTCACACTCCCGTACTCGGGTGCGCTTTTTAAGTCACTCGCGAAGCCCGTTTATACAGCTATCCGGGGCATCCATAGAGGTGATTACGGGATCGTGTTTGTCCCCACTCGCAGACACTGTCACAGTGTAGCACAAGACTTGATTACGCAATGCGCGTTGACCTCGTTCTCCGAGAGAGGGTTCATCCCAGAATCCGTTTCCCCGATTCACGTCGAAGACCGCCTTACAAGGCTTCAAGACGCGACGCTGGTCAACTTTGTGTCAAGAGGCGTAGGGGTGTTTCACTATGGAATCTCAAAATCAGACCGCAAACTGGTTCTTGAGCTCTTCGCGGAGGGAATTATCAGACTCCTGATAGCTCCTCGTGAAGCCTGCTGGAGTCTTCCGGTGCGCGCGGAGGTCGTCGTGACTATGGGCACCCAATATATACAAGGCGATCCTAGCAAGTCTGAACGACAACTGATGGACTACACAATCCTGGAGGTCGTGCAGATGCAAAGTTGCGCCGTCAGACAGGACGGGCCTGGACACTTTGTGCTGTTCTGTCCGGCGGGAGCCGTGGAAATGTTTAACAAGTTCCTCAATGAAGATGGATTGCCATTGGAGTCGCAGTTACTGGAAACGGAAGATTTGGAAAAGTGGTATCGGGAAAGGAGAAAAGACGGTACGATACGGAATGAACAGGACGGAGTGGATGCGCTCTCCTTCACGTTTCTTGCTCAGCGGATGATGAAGAACCCGACCTACTACGGCCTTCGTCCCGATACCTCCCAAGGCGAGGCGTTGTCCCGCATAGTCGACAGGTTTGAGCGCAAATAGCTGAATAGACTGGGTGTATATTCCACACAGTATGCACGTTTCAATGTCTTCATGAGTTGCGCTCTTGACCACCAAAAGTCCGCGAGTCCATCATGCGGGTCAAGGATCATGACGGCGGAGACAAGGAAAAAGCAAACCAGCGATTTGGGTCACACACACAACACGCATTTCATTTAGAACTATATATAAGAGTAGTCCATACTCTCTTTAGAACGGATTCTACTTGGATGGCTAAAGGACCAACAGTCTACTCGTCTAAGAGATGTACTTGGCCAGGGCCTGGAGCCGTTCTCCAGCCTGCCTGAGCGTATCCACATCTTTGCAGAAGGCGAAACGGGCGTAATTCTCGCCAATGCTACAGTGCTCCTCGCAGTAGAACTGAAATGGACAACTAGGTAATCAAGGACGTGCGAACGATTGCTTGACTCACCTCGCTTACGGGAATGGAAGAAACGCCGATCTCCATGGCTATGAACCAACAGGCCCTGGCAGAGACATGAGCAACGTGGATGGAGGCACAGTGAGTTACATACTTGAAGTCCTTTCCCCGGCCCTGTACGGATTCTGGGAAAGGGTAGTTTTCTGGAAATGTCAACCCGGATATATCCTGCGGTGCGATAAAGTCAAAAAAAGTCTGCGATCTTTTTTTAACCCTTCTCACCACCAGTACAAAGTACGTGCCCTCTGGCAGGCTATACTTCAAGCCGACCCTATCGAATGCAGCAAGTAAGACGTCCCGCCTCTCCTGGTACTCCGCAATCTGTTTTTCAAAGAATCCGCGAGATCGAGCTTGTTCGAGCCCGCATGCGGCGGCCTCTTGCAATGGTGAATTGGAACAAAAGACAATGCGTGTGCAGGCGGCGAGAGTGGGTTTGATGATAGACGCTGGGCCGATAAGCCAACCAACGCGCCAACCGGTGGCGGCGAAAGCCTCTGGGTGAGAAAAGATGAGCATAAGGAGACATTTATTCCGTCTGCACTCACTGCCAGCTGAGAGGACCGTGACAGTCCTGTCCCACATGCCAGGGAGAGTCGCGATGCGAACATGTTCCTTTCCGTCAAAGAGAAGACAATCGTACTTGGAGTGGTATGATCAACCGATTGTGAACGGCACTAAATGGGATTCGCGCACCACTTCGTCTGATATTATTAACAAGTTAAACTCTTCTGCGATGGCAGCAATCTTTTCCAATTCTTCCCTAGAGAAAACTTTGCCGACCGGGTTGTGGGGAGTATTGATGATTATTATTTTGGCTCGAGGGGTGATGGCGCGACTTTGAATTGGTCAGAGAGATGGAAGAGAGAGTGACTGGTTGATTGATATACCGCAATTCATCAAAGTCGATCCACCAGTCGCTGCTGTTTGGCCTCTCGCCTTCCAAGTTAGGGTGCAAGGGAACATAAACGGGTTTTCCGCCGTTGAAGGTGACGGAAGGAAGGTATTGATCAAAGAAAGGCTCGAACATGATGACCTCGTCGCCCTGCTCCAAGAACGCGGTGAGTACAGAGTATTGACCTGGTAGGGATTGAATACAGTGGGAAGACATTAGGCTGAGGACGGCACCTTCGTTAGCACCACTGGTGACTTGAATCTCGGTCTCGACATCAAGAGATCTATTGAAGGAAGACTCGTAGAAATCCTTGATGGCTTGGCGCAAACGTATGCGTCCTTTTGGATGAGAATAGTGGTTTGGCAAAGTGAGCCTGAGCGCCTGATCGGCAGCGTCGATGACCCAGGGTGGAGGGGGGAAGTTCATGTAGCCTTGACCAAGATTGATACAATCAGAAGGGAGATTTGCGACGCTGGCAAGAGATGAGAAAAGGGTTCGGGTGAGTATGGCGTAACGAACTTGTAGATCGACCAGACATCTTGGGCCAAGGCACGCCCCTCGATGAGACGGGACGAGAATGGGATGAGATTAGAGCGATCATCGGCTAGTACGGTCATGGTCGGTTGAGATTAGGTGAGCACCGCACTTACTCACTCCTCAAGATAATACCACGTGACACTAGTGGCAGTGTAGTCAACATTGGTTCATTGGTTCATTGTGATATTGAATCGGGTCAGTCAGTTTGATCCGCGTCGTTGAAAACTACTACATTTCTCTACAACGATCAATCAAGTTGATCTTTAACCCCGCCTTCCTTGTGTCTGTATTTGGTAGTTGATTCTCACACTACCAATTCTCCTCCGCTTCTTCCAACTCGGTATTTTACTCGACTCGTCCGCGAGCCCATGGCTACTAAACATTTCCGACTCGGCCCCATCGAAGAGTACGTCCTATGCTTACATTCAGCTCTTCCTTTCTCACAGCAACCACCAGGTCGGGGCTATCAGACTCCCAGCCTTCACACACCCCAACTGCAGCTGACAGTGATGAGGAAGACGTTTTCACGTATCCCGTAAACGACCACAATGGCGGTGACAAACACTATGACGACGACGATGAAGAAGAGGAAGAGTTTGCCTACCCCGACAACTCCCTGGATGCCTCAGCACATCAACATTCCCTGATAGTGTCCGACGGGTTACCAGAATACGCTCTTGAGGCTCAGTCGCCTCGGGGTTCTGCTCTCGAATCAATTACCGTGGTTGAACAATCCCCGAGTTTGCTTTCATCTCCACCCCAAGCACAGGCTTCGTCCCATCCGTCGCCCGCCCAGCTCGAGGCCCTGTCTGCCGCAGCTTCTCAAGGTGACCTCATTCTACTCAAGAAGCTGTTCGCTACTGCACTCCAGGGTGGTCATCTTGAGGCTTTCGCACTAGCAAATCATGCTTCTTCACGTACGGGTTTCACCCCACTCCATGCTGCCGCAAGTCGCGGATATCTCGACATCGCCAAGTGGCGTGAGTCCTGGGTCGCCTTTTAACCTTGCACGACCTTTTAATCATGTATTACCAGTTATTGAAGACTGCGGTGCAATGCCGGACTTGGAAGACCGCGAAGGCGAGGTTAGTATGCCTTCGTCGCTCACCGTATCCTTCCCTGACCTATCGTGCAGACCGCTCTACACAGAGCTGCATTAAATGGCCATATGTCAGTCATCCAGTATTTGTTGGCGAACAGAGCCGATGTCCATGCACGTGATGCAGACGGATGGACTGCATTGCATAACGCTTGCTCAAAGGTGCCCTATCTTTCAAACGATTCCCAGAGTACTCCTCACCATTGTTCTAGGGGTATCTTGACATTGTACGGTGGCTCTGTGAAACCGGTGGTGCTGTGAATGAAGTAGCTAGGGTGCGTGGTGTTGACCTTCGCAATAAAGGAGGTTGGACCCCTCTCAGTAGGTCGTCTCCCGTTTCATTCCTATGATTCCTGGTAACCCTCCTCACAGTGAATGCTGCCTCGAAAGGGCATCTTCCGATCGTGATGTATTTGTTGTCCAAACAGGCTGCAGATCCGCTGGTACGAAATAACTGGGGCGAGACAGCGTATGACATCGCTGCTTTCGTATTTGAAGTGTGGATTTGCGAGGTATAACACATTTAACCTTCGTGTTTCGCCGTCTCATGCAATCCGTCAGGTCTTGCAAAAGGCGGAGGTTGAGCGGTGGCGCGGTACTACTGCATCATACAATCTATTGTGTGTGCACACCACCGTGCCTTTGATCCTGTACGAGAATCAACGTCTCGATACTCGTTTGAAGACGCTCGCTGTTTCAGGTGGACGCCCCAAGTTTTCCACGTCTGGACTTGGAGGACGTGGTCGTCCTGCGCCTTGGCAGTTGAAGCTTCCCTCCCCACATGAAGACACGGGGGCAAAACTGGTGGTCTCGTCGCGCAGTGATGTACAGCTTCCTCTTGCATCCGATCCATATGTCTTGCCAAATGCTTCTCGTCGGGACACTCCCATATTAGGAGGTGCAGAGCGCAGTCACTTTTGGCTGTAAGTCTATTGGTTTCTGGTTGGATATTTATAGAAAGTAACCAGTTCAACAGATCTGATTGGGAGATTGACGATACCCATCCCAGAGTGAGCCCTGATGATGGCTGGCAGTATGCGCAGAGTTTTAGTGCCCCAGATGAAGCTTGGTCACCCGAGCCCCCACCACAGCTTGTACGCCTTTTGTCCGGAACTGGGGTCGTGACAGCCGGTTTGTCGTCCCCGTCACGGAATCATGGGCGCGGAAGCAGTAGCAGTTCCTCGTCTTCTGTATCATCGCATACAAACACCTGGGTACGTCGCAGACGCTGGGTCCGTGTCATGCGCCGTAAACCTTTTCCTCCTCTTCCCTTCATGGAACCTGATGGTGCGATGTATGATCTTGCCCATGATGGATCTCTGATCCCACACGTAAGCAACGGCGAGGGCGCAGAGGGAGGTGAAGAGGGGCAAGAACTAGAGGCAATGCGTCCCAACCGGTTATCTTCAGCGCAGGACTACGTGGCGCGTGCACGCTATCTCGTTGGAAACCGGTCAGAGAGCAACGACGAAGCTCGATCTGCCGTTGAAACGCGTCGCGCTATCGCTAAACTCGAACGGGCGACAAGCGAACTACGACAGGGAATTTTGAGTAAGTTATGCCTGGTGGTCATTTGGTCTTGCTCATGAATTCAACAGGTGACGACGACAGAGAACGGAAAATACAGGCTGAGGTCTTGCTAAATGCATACAGCAGAGAGCTGGAACGATGTAGACTTTCTGCAGGTGCTCAAGGTTTTCTAAACTCCGGCACGGACGACGAATATAATAATGGTGATGATGGTGATGATGATGATGGTGACGACGACGACGACGAAGTTTTCCACTATCCAGGGTACTCTCCTCTCACGATCCATACACCTTCTGTCAGATCCGGATCAACCGAACGCTCTTCCCGTCTTGCGATCGCTCGAGACCTCACTCCCGACTTGTCTCAAGCAACCGAGTTCCGAGTTCCCACTCGCGAAGCGCCTCAGAAGATGGCCGCTCCGATACGGCAGCCTATCCCCCCTTCACCCAATGTACAGTGGGAACGGGACGATGCAGTGCAGGCTTGCAATGATTGTCAACGTCGCTTTAGTTTTATTCTGAGAAGAGTAAGTCCCATCTTCAGCTGACATCGTTGAGTCCTAAAAAGTTGTCTGTTTCGTTGGATTTCGCTAGCATGTAAGTACATCCAAAGTCATGATAAATAGCTGTTGCCCTCAACTCGAATTTACAGCACTGTCGAAGATGCGGTCATATCTTCTGTGACCGTTGCTCATGTCACAGAATCCTCCTCAGTCCATCTGAGATCGTACAAGATCCAACATCTTCAGTGACTACTGGAACATCAACATCCTCGTCTCAGCGTGTTTGCCAGTCCTGTTTCGATCAACGCAATGCGAGTACTTCTGCCGTGGAGCGCATCGTGGTTGATCGGGGGAGATTAATGGCTCCTGGTCAGCTCACGCGACAGAATTCTAGCTCGCAACTAAGCGACCTTGCAGAGTAAGTCGTGAGACTTTCTATAATTGATGGTGGTTGGCTCAAATCCCACAGCTGCCCTGTTTGTGGAACTAATCTTTCGGCTTTCGAGGGTCCAGGGGATCAGGAAGCCCACGTCAAGGGTTGTCTGGACGGTGGGACTAACTCTGCCCCCCAGGCCGTCAAGTATCTCGTGTATGAACTCCCAGCTGAAAGTGCTTTGGTTGGAGTTGAATGTGGGTTCTTGGCAGCTGATTTTTGGTTTCTTGCTCATGTCACCTAGGCGTCATCTGTCTCGAAGAATTTACAAAAAGCTCCGAAGTTGCACGACTGAGCTGCTTCTGTAGTTTCCACAACGGTGAGAACTACTTGTCCCTTCCAAGAGAATGCAACTCACGTTGGCCCCAGCATGCTTGTCATCTTGGTTGCAGCGTGGTCGCAGCTGTCCAGTTCATACACGCTGATGATACCAACACCCTCACGGAGGTTTCTCGTCATGCGCACTCCCACTGATTACAACCTGTACATAAACATGCAATACAAACTATGGATACATTAGTATACATGCTACCGTCAATCACCGTCTCGCGGTTCGTAGAAAGTACTGTAACGTATGCGACTCTCGTCCACTCGTATGACATTCGACAGGTCTTCCACGTCTGGGGTGATGATGTCTTGACCTTTGATCCCATCGTCCTGATCGTCTTCAAACCAAGTTGAGGGGTCGTCGTCGTCTGAATTATCCTCGTCCATATCTTCAAGGTCAGAGTCGGTCGGTTTATAGTTCCTACAAATCTGCTCAGATGATCTGTCGAGAATGAATGCAAGCGAATACCGACATGAACGCCCATATACGAGCATCTATTTCCTGCCTAGATAGTACTTCCCCCTTGACTGGCAAGCCGATGCGTCTCTTCCTGTCGTCTGAGCGCTGTTGCCTCTCCAAGTCGATGGCATGTGCACGCTGTTCCAGTTCCACTGCCTCTTGCAGATTGAGAGATCCAACCTGGTGGTTCGCATTGTTGGATGCTAACGGAGCCTGGCATAAGAAAACATGAGTCGCTGGCTCGAGTTGCGCAGTGGCGTGGGGCATACATATCGGGACAATGCCCGTCGTTTAGCATCGATGACACGAGGCTCAGGTTGTACGTCGACGGACATGATCTCATCGGCGTTGATATTCGCGTTCTTGAGACCCTTGCGAATTTCTTCGATCCCTTCGAGCTCTAGCAGTCGAGCATCTATAGCCGTTTGCTGGACGGAGAGTCGTTGCACGAGGGACGAAGTAGAGGCGATCCTGAGGCGCAGAAGCGTGCGTCGTCAGTCCGAGGCACCCCAGAAGTAGTCAACGGAGCGGGATGGGTTGCATACAGATGAATAGACCTACGGTGAAGAAAGGAGTCTTTCGTTGCGATCGTGCTGGTCGTGCAATTCCCTCAGGGTCATCTCTGCGATGGGTTTTGGCCTTGGCTTTGGTATCGCCCTGAAGCCCAGTGGTGCTGTTGTTTTTTTAGTGCGAGTTGGAGAGGTCGGAGACTGTGGGCTGCTAGCTCTCGTAGGACCCATATTACACTGTGAAGGGGGTTGGTGCTGAATATTGACTGGCGAATAACACGACTGAGGACGAGCCCTTTATATCGAGCTGAAGTTACCATTTTCGGTCAGGGCGGTCTGAACCATACACACAGCCGTTTTGGAACAAGTTTCGGGCTCGCTGAAACAACTACTCGGCCGATCGAGAGTATACAACATACGAGGACAAAAGTACACTTTCACTTCGAAAATACAGCTTTCCGCTCCCATAGTCGTCGCAGAACAGAGTCCTTACATGAACATATCGCCCTAGGGAAAACATGCTCGTTTAGCGTTATGTCGAACAGATGCGGTAGCAGACGCGTACCGCTCCAGGGGGCATGAATTCATCATTGTCAGGCTCTCGCGTGTTAGGCCCTCCCCCACGCGGTCTTCCACCGAATGTGGGTCTAAACGGGTAATTGGGGTCCGGTCCTATAGGGTCGAAACGAGCCCCATGAGGTGCCCCTAAGGGAGGTAAGTACCCATCGCCACCCCATGGACCCCTGGGGTTGTCCGGTCTGCGTCCCCGGGAGCCAAAGATGGGATGGTCGGGACCAACAAACATCCCGTCTCCTCCGTGAGGCGGAAAGATGGGGGGAGGCATAAATGCATCAGTTCCGAAGGGATCTAAATCCCTTCTCCCAATCTCCAGCGGATTGTACGGGCGTCGGTTGGGAGGAAAATGAACGGGAATGTCCTCGGGGAAAGGAGGTGTGACAGGTCTCGGACGCGGGGGACCAGAAGCCTGTGGAGGATTGACAGGCATCGCACTCGCGGAGGCTTCTTCGGTCTCTTCCGTATATCCATCCTTCCTAAGTCCTGGTACAAGTTTCTGTATAATTTTGAGCTTGAGCTGTGACACAAGATCCGCGATACGGTTCGAGGATATGAAACCGTGCACAAGGGGTGGTGCGCCAGGTTTGGAGGCATCAAAAGGATAGAACGAGGGGGAAGTGAAATCATTGGTAGCTATATCCAGCGACGCAGACTTGTCGTTCTGAAATAACGTCAAGTAGGATACACGGAGGGATGACAACAGCGCACTTCGATGGCGATGGCGCTAATCAGAGTCCGCTGGCCAAGTCTTATGACTTTCACAAGAAACTCAAGGCTACTCTGCTCGTGTCTATATCTCAAAGCATGGTCTGTCAGTCCGCTGGAGTTCCAGTCTTCAGGTAAGACGTTATTTTGGAAGGTCCTTGCCGACGATGTGTCGTCGTTCGCAATCAGGCGGAACCCAAGCGTAGTGAAAATCGTATGAACGAGAGCTGCCAGTCCATCGTGAGCAGAAGAAAGACGATTGTTAGACGGTGGAAGAAGAGACACAAGCTGCGTCGTGAGTGCAGCTGGATCCAGAATGTTGCTCGCCATGGGGAAAGGCTGACAAACGATTGGGTGGGCTTTGTATTTACGTAATACCTCAGCTTAGTCAAGGACTTGTGATTCTAACAGGACCAAACAAACACCTTTTCAGGTGCCACCACATTGTCTCTCCATTTTCTGCCCTTTTCCTATCCATGGCACGCAGGGAGAGGTCATACTCTCCGGACAGCTCAAACAAAAGGGTAAGACCTTCTCACCGTTCACCTCGGTCCCCTTCGCCGACTAGGCGGAATACCAAAAGACCCAGCAGGAGATACGACGACGAGAGGGACAGAGACCGAGACAGGGAAAGAGATAGGGATAGGGACAGGGACAGGGACAGGGACAGGGACAGAGAAAGAGAAAGAGAAAGGGACAGGGCAAGGGACAGAGAAAGAGAACGAGAACGAGAACGAGAACGCTACCGTGATGATCGCTATCGTGACGACCGACGGAGAGACGGGCATCGGGGTGATAGAAGAGATGACCACCGTGACGACAGGCGGTCCTCTCGCTCACCTGATCGTAGGGATCGTGACCGCCGACCTCTTTCGCCAGTTACAGTAAAGACCACCTCCGAGGTTGCACTCACACCTCCTCCAGCACCAGAGGACGAAAAATTGAAGGCTAAGCGGGCAAAACTCGAGGCCTGGAAGAAGGAGAGGGAAGCCAAGAAGGCGCTTGATGAAGCGAAAGCAAAGGCAATGGCCCTTGCTGGCAAGTCTGCACCGGGTTAGTCTTAGTTACATTGACTTCCCCTTTGGTGAGATTTCACACCACTTGATCTTGCCCTTTAGCACCTCCGGCTCCAACGCCCGCAAAACCTGGGACGTCACTCAACCGTGCAGCGTTGACTGGCCTTGGCCTGAAAGGCCTTCCGTTGAAACCGGAAGTTTTGAGAGCGTCGAAAGCCGCTGCGGCTGTGATGGACGACTCAGAGGAGACCAAGCGCAAGCTAGAAACTCTCGGTGATATGCCTGCTGTCGATATGACCATGGCTGATGGAGAGGCCAGTGTCGGTGACCTTGAAGTAGACGACGATGACGAGGAAGCAAATCGAATGGACCAGGCACTAAAGAACAAGGCTACAGACGCTATGGAAGAGGAAGAGGAGATAGACCCCCTTGATGCCTTCATGAGTAATGTCAAAGAGGAAGTGAAGAAAGTCAACGAGGAAGATCTTCTGAAAATGAACGGTAGCGGCGGTTTCTCTCGCGTTCGACTTGACGATCGCATGGTTGAAGAAGGTAGTGAGGAGGTTGTGGAACTGGTTGTAGAGGACGAACTGGACGCTACCGAATTGAACCCGGAAGATATTCTTGCGCTAGCTGCCAAGAAAGCAAAGAAGAAGGACATCGCGGCCGTCGACCACTCCCGCGTAAAGTATGAGCCTTTTAGGAAGGAGTTTTACGCACCCCCGCCAGACATTGCCGCCATGACAGACGAAGAAGCTGATCTCCTAAGACTCGAATTAGATGGAATCAAGATTCGTGGTGTCGATTGCCCTCGGCCTGTTACAAAATGGAGCCACTTTGGTCTCCCTGCAAGCTGGTACGCAGCTGTTTTACCTTGCGAGTATGCCATGACTTATCTTGCACAGCTTGGACGTTATCAAAAGACTCAACTATACTGCACCTACTGCTATCCAAGCGCAAGCTATACCTGCGATCATGTCGGGGAGAGACGTCATCGGAGTCGCCAAGACAGGTTCTGGTAAAACGATTGCATTCCTTCTCCCTCTCTTCCGACATATCAAAGATCAACGACCGCTTGAGCAAATGGAAGGACCTCTGGCCTTAGTAATGACTCCCACGCGCGAGCTCGCTGTGCAAATTCACCGGGAGTGCAAACCGTTTTTGAGAGTAATGAACTTGCGGGTACGCCAGGTGTATCTTTCACATTCTTTCAGATACTGATTAACATTTTTAGGCTGTCTGTGCATACGGGGGTTCTCCGATCAAAGATCAGATTGCTGAGCTTAAGAAGGGCGCAGAAATAATTGTTTGCACCCCGGGACGCATGATAGACCTTTTGACGGCAAACTCTGGTCGTGTGACGAACCTGAAGCGGGTCACCTATGTCGTGCTTGACGAAGCGGACAGGATGTTTGACATGGGTTTTGAACCACAAGTGATGAAGATTGTCAACAACGTTCGACCGGACCGTCAAACCGTCCTGTTCTCTGCGACGTTCCCGAAACAAATGGATTCTCTCGCCCGAAAGATCTTGCAGAAACCTCTCGAAATTACGGTTGGGGGTCGCTCTGTTGTCGCTGCAGAAATCGAACAGCTTGTGGAAGTCCGTGTGGAGGACAGCAAGTTCAACCGACTACTGGAGATCCTTGGACAAATGTACAACGAAGATTCAGAATGCAGGACGCTCATCTTTGTGGATCGACAAGAAGCCGCTGATAACTTATTGCGTGACCTCATGCGGAAGGGATATCTATGCATGTCTCTACACGGGGGCAAGGATCAGGTAGACCGCGACTCCACGATTGCGGATTTCAAGTCTGGGGTAGTTCCGATCGTCATTGCCACATCGGTTGCTGCTCGTGGATTGGATGTCAAGCAGCTGAAACTGGTCATAAATTTCGATGCTCCGAATCACATGGAGGACTATGTCCATCGTGCTGGCAGGACAGGACGCGCCGGAAACAAGGGAACGTGCGTGACGTTCATCACGCCCGAGCAAGAGAGGTACTCGGTCGACATATATCGGGCGTTGAAAGCCAGCAATGCAGCGACACCACAAGAACTTGAGGAACTTGCGAACGGTACGTTCGTAGAGCTGTTTGTGTGATGTTGTTGACTGGAGATGTTTGGACAGGCTTTTTGGAGAAGGTGAAGACGGGGAAAGCGCGAGTAGCTGGATCTGGATTTGGTGGCAAGGGCTTGGACCGACTAGACAAGGAACGAGAGGCCAAAGATCGTGCGGAGCGGAAAGCGTACGGCGAGCCGGAAGAGGAGAAGGTAGAGGAAACTCAGAAAGCAGCGACCAATACTACCGGCGGGGACGACATGACTTTCGGCAATTTCAAGGTAGAGATCAGACGTGGCCCTGCGCCAGACTCGTCCAAGGGTGTTCTAGGTATCGCTGGAGCTGCGGCGGTGGCACGGCGGCTCGCGCACGCGAAAGAAGAGGAGAAGATACAAGCGCAGATTAGAACGGCACAAGAGGCAGCCAACCGTGCTGGCAAGGATTCACCAGCTGAGAAGCAAGCGCTGAGTGTGGTTGCCAAGCTCAACGCACAGCTAAAAGCGATGAAACTTGTTCTTCAATCGCAGATCCAGCACGACGAGAGCGGTGGCAGAAAAGTTAACCCGGACTCGACAGACTTTCACGCGATCATACCCATCAATGACTACCCTCAAAAAGCAAGGTGGCGAGTTACAAACAAGGAGACGATGGTCCAAGTATGTGCTAGTCGCCACAACCGTGACCCTGACTGATTTGATCTGATTAGCTCATCGATATGACGGGGGCTTCGGTCACGAACAAGGGTGAGTAGCGTAAGCGGGGAGATGAGCGACAGCTAACTTGTTTGAGCAGGTATCTATTATGAGCCTAGTAAAGAACCACCGCCAGAAGGACCACCGAAGCTCCATCTACTTGTCGAATCGAATGAAGAATATAGAGTACGTCGAGGAACTGAGCCTCTATCGCTTCAGATGTACTGACGGGTTTCATGTATACAGGTCGAACAAGCGGTACGAGAGATTAAACGGCTGTTGATTGAGGCGTCCGCTGCGGCATTACAAGCGGAGATGCGGAATCCGAGCGCGGTGACAGGACGATACAGCGTAGTGTAGTAGATACCAAATATGGTATATGTTGACGTCAGTACTAATGTCAGATCACGGCCGATGCATATATTCACCTTCCCCCTTCTTATAAACCGAACACTTTCAACAAATGCCCTCGCTTATTCTCACCCCACCCCATGGCAGTCGACACCGGCTCCGTCGAGTCCTCTCACACCGTCCGCGACATCGACATGCCCCCCTTTCCACCCGTCCTCGACAGCAAACCAGACGACATAGATAACTGGGAGCACAGTCAACACAACCCCCGAAATTGGTCCCCGTTGAAAAAATGGACCGCCGCCGCCCTCGTCCGTATTCGCCTCACCTTCCTCAGTCCCCACTAACCCATTTCCCTTAGGTCTCCTTCTACACGTTCGTGACCCCCCTCGGCAGTTCCATGATGGCCCCCGGCCTCCCAGACCTCGCTTTAAGATACGACATCACAGATACGACAGTCATCGCATTGACCCTCAGCATCTTCCTTCTCTCCTTTGCAATCGGTCCTCTCTTCCTCGGTCCCCTCTCCGAGATGTATGGTCGCACCTGGGTATGCCCTCATGTCCTCTCCACACTACCTTCTCATCACAGCCATCAGGTGTTGCACATCGCCAACTTATTCTTCCTCTGTTTCAACCTCGGCTGCGCGCTGGCACCAAACACCAGCTCTTTTATTGGTTTCCGCTTCCTCAGTGTGTCACCACTCCACTCCACACTCCACACTCCAGCTGAAGCCCTATAGGTGGCTTTGCCGGAAGTGCGCCAATTGCCTGTGGTGGTGGCAGTATAAGTGACCTCTTTTCCGAGAAGGACCGTGCATCTGCCATGGCATTATATACTCTTGGCCCTCTGATCGGTAATCTCACCATTTGACTACAATGTTCACGACTCTCACATGTGTCTAGGCCCGGTAATTGGTCCTGTCGTCGGTGGGTTTATTGCTCAAACGATTGGCATCCAATACGTTTTTTACGTGATCGCTGGCTTGTGTGGCGCTGCTGCTCTCCTTGCCATTCCCCTTCTAAGGGAGACGTATGCACCGGTCATTCGCAGGCGTCTTTACGCACGCGGCGCAGATCCTGAAAAGGGGGCTACAGTCACCCAAGTGCAAGATAGATGGAGCTATCTCTGGCTGAACCTGACACGTCCGGTGATCCTTCTCACTCGAAGCGTCATTTGCTTTGTTCTCAGCTTATATATGGCCCTGTAAGTCCCTTGCTTTTCAATGCTGCGAGAGATTGAGTCGAACTTATTCTAGGATATATGGTTAGTAGTCACAACATGAAACTTGTCATCCAAGGAGACTGATGCCAGTGTCAACCAGGCATCTATTACCTTATGTTTACTACGTTCCCCAGTATGTCTTGCTGGTCCCTATCCCTGCCCTAGCATGAATATCGACTCTCTTCCAGACCTGTTTGCCGAGGTGTATCACTTCAGTGTCGGCATTGCCGGTTTGGCATATCTTGGCCTCGGATTGGGTTTCCTTGCAGCCAGCCTATTTGGTGCTAGGATATCGGACCAAATATATCATCGAGTACGCGCTCGCTTTCTGTCGAGTTCCTTGACTCACCCATCGCTTAGCTGGCCGCGAGAAACGGAGGGCGAGGAAAGCCTGAGATGCGCATCCCAGCACTAATATTCGGCTCCTTCTTCGTTCCTATCGGATTATTGTAAGCGGTATTTCGCGTGTTTCACGTACGTGTTGACTCGTCTCTAGTTGGTATGGCTGGTCAGCTCAAGCCAGACTTCAATGGATCATGCCAATTATCGGGACCACGATCTATGGCTTTGGGCTGATGACTACGTTGTGAGTGTTTTCCAGTGTCCGGGCGTGAATCCAATGTTTTTTAAACCCTCACAGCCTCCCGATCCAACTGTACCTCGTTGATACCTTTACGTATTCTGCCAGCGCACTGGCAGCCGCTTCCGTGGGTTCCTCGGCGTCCTGATTGTGAATGAGGTCCAAGTTGATCGGCTTTTTCAGGTATTCCGCTCTGTGCTTGGGTTTGCTTTTCCCCTGTTCGGAGAACAAATGTACATCAAGCTGAGTTATGGCGGCGGAAACTCGCTGCTCGCGGGACTCGCCATTGTCATTGGCATTCCATTTCCGATTTGGATTTACAACTATGGGGAACGCATTCGCGCACAAAGTCGATGGAGCGACTGACGATACCCTGTTTTGACTTAGATCATGACACTAGAGATGCATATCTACGGAAACGAGTCACGTGTAATTATCGAGACAAGCTGAAACCCCGTTGTTTATGAGCTATACTGCTACTCAGCTGTGTGTGGCCGTTCACGCCTACATCGCGCACCCTTTTTTCCACCTCATTTACCTTGCCCTCCACCTCGCGCACCGCTCCATCGATCCACTGCAGACTTTCTAGGTGGCTACCAAGGATCTGCGAGATTTGTACCATTGGATCTTCACTGCCATGAGAGGACTCGTTGGACGACGGCGTTTGCGAGAGTGCATTGACCGAATCGATCATCTGAGTGAGAGACCCCGACAGATCATCGAGATGTGAATGCAACTCGGTCGCGAGCACGTAACTGATGGAAACGCCAAGGCACATGAGACACGACCCCGCGTCCTCCAAAAGGAAAGCTGACTTACTTTTTATCACGCTCCGTGTCCGCGGGGCCCGTGTCGAGCGCACCAATGCTGCCTCCTTGACCGCCGAGAACCTCCCCGACAGAACGTTCGTAAGCGTCCAGCGTAGACAAGAGGTCTTTTTGTTGTTGTTCGATATGATCGAGCGCTTGCTCGATATCGGTCTGCCCCCGCTCGACACCCAAGACATGACCATATATCGCAGCCAGCTGCGCACAGACCGGTCACGGTCGTCTCATCGAACTGACAAACCTGTACTTACGTTGTTCCCATTTTCCATCAACGCGCGGTCCCACACTGCGACCTCACCGGCACACTTGTTAAATTCGCGGACATGCGTGTCCAGGTCAGCTGTCCATTTGTTGACGATCTCCTCGATCGTCTTGCCCTTCAGAACAGAAGGTGGAGGGACGGAGATTGCACTCGTGACAGGGGCGATGACTGCTCCGTGGTGAGAGAGAGGTTGTTGGGGTTTGGGAGGGCGTGCAGCTTACCATCCTTGGGTTTATCAGCATCCTTTGCGGGCAACGGCGATACGCCCAATGTTGCTGTGATAGGTGGTGAGTATGCGGCAATGTGGATGCGGCCACAACTGACTTGACGGAGCCGTCCCAGGAGGCTTGACTCCAAAGAGATTCGGAGTTGATGCTACAAGTAGATTTGAGCCTGTCGGAATGCCACGAAGCGAGTGCGGGACTGACTCGAGGTTGTGTCTTTCTTTTCCGACGACGCGTCCGTACTCGTCTTGAGTGAGCCAAACATGCTCGTCTCGTGCTACGACGCGACTAACAAGAAATCACATCACGCGTAGGTCGGGGGTTTAAATTGGAGTTGACTTATTGGGTCAAGCCCCTGAGAGGACTACAAACTAGTGCACAGCTCAATGACTCTCTTCCACTTCCTCCTTGTCATACTGCAAAGGCGGTTTACCGAGCGATATTTGCATCTGCGACGCCATTTTCACAATATCATCTTCCAACTCTGCGATCTTTGTTTTTCTGTCCGATGGTGATCAGTATACCGTCATGTCTTTGAGCATTGGGCCTACTCAATACTAGACCGTTTCCCCAGCTCAAACGCTTGCGAAACACCAAGTGAACCCGAATTGTCAGACATTCGCTTCCTTCTTTGCTCTTCTTTTGCCATTGTATCCCTCAAGCTCGGCATGATGCGTTCATATTCTCGTTTTAGCTGAGCAAGAGCAGTCAGTGTCGACCCTCGCCAAACGCCTGTCGTCGCTCACCAACGCGGTTCTCGCCTTCAGAGAACCTTCGTCATATTTGCCCGCACCAATAACCTCCGCTTTCATCCTTCCCAGCTCCTCGAACCACTTCGTCTCACATTCGCTCAGTTCAGGTGACGCACCGTTCATCAACGCTTGCAAAAGCTTGTCAGCCCTCCCCATCAACTCCTTGTGCTTCCCTTTTATCTTCTCCATCCTCCCTACGATCCCCTCCTCTTTCGCCCCTTGAATCTCCTTCACTCTCTCCCTCAATTGCCCAATGAGGTGGAGCATTTCCCCGCACTTCTCTTGTATTCTCGCAAACTCTGTTTGTTGCAGTTCAATCCTGTCCTCGACGCTTTTGTGCGCTAGCAGCACTGCCCTTATGTGTGTCGTGATCGATGTTACTTGCGTCCCAAGGAAACGAAGCATATCTGGTGTAAGCATGAATTCGCGCGGTGCTCCAGACGAGAGTCGGGGAAGCGAGGTGCGGCGGGTTAAAATTGCTGGTGGTGTGAACGGTTCTGTACCGAGCAGTGAGATGTATGCAGGTGGGCCATCCATCGGGGTAAGCAGGTCGCTAGGAACAAAGGACGCAGGTGCGGTGAGCTCTGTGGATGTGGGCGCCGTGATGTTTGGCAACGATGGCTCGAATGAGGAAATAGAAACTGTATGGGAGAGGGCCGTGCGGAGGGTCAGCGGGAAGGATGCGATTCGGAAGACAGAAGTGAGTATGAGAATACTGTAAGAGAGGTAAACGTCATTTGATACACATATCGCTATCACCGGGTTAGAGCACCTTCGGATACTATTAGCAAAAACGCGCAGAGACTGTCACTTCACTTACCATCGTTGAAAGGAGAATGTACTTAGAATAGGGGATACATGCGTCCCTACCGATCTTTCAAGCGCACTGTTCAAAATTGCTCCGTCGTCGTCGTCCGCTCGTAGGGCCGTCGCTAGACTGCGAAGCAAATCTCCAAACTCGAGTGAGTGAACGCCAAAAGCGTGATAGATATAGATGGTATCGTCATGTATCGGGTCGGGAAGAATGACTGGATGATTTGCTTGCAATAGATCCAGTAGGGAGTTGGATGACGATGATGATGTTTTAAGCATGGAAAGGAGACCCAGGTCAATCGTCTCATATACAGCAAACATGGGAAGTTCATTGTCCTTTTCCTGAAAATTAAAGAAATTAGGATCCCCCATGGAATCACGGGGACATGACGGAAACCCACCTGTTTACTCTCCCATCGAGCTTCGACTTTCTCAACATCCAAGTAAACATCTGCCTTCCCATCCTGATAAGTTACAACAATGATTCCAAGCCTCTCTGTCTCCCCCTCGTAATCCTCCTCCGCATCATCCGCAAAGGCCATGTAAGACATGTCCGTTGCGTCTCCGCCTTCACTACCTTCCAGTGCACATGGGGAGGGTTGGAGGAGGAACGGCCCCTGTCTCAAAGGCTGGCTTTTGATGGTATTTGGAGGATGCATGGATACGGAGCGTGACACAGCAGGGAAGACGGTGCCTGGAGGAAGCTGTTTAATAAGAGCGGAAACGTATTTATGTTGATAGTCGTAGAGTGTCGAGAGATTGGACGTGGCCGCTGATGTGTCTTGCGAAACAAATTCTTGCTTCGCGGCAATAAAACATTCAAGGGCGTGGATGAACGAAGACGGGACTGAACTGAATTTGATTGTAATCAGTAATATGTGAATATGACCAAGGAGACAGTGACAGTACACTCACGCATTGCGGGGCATGTAGGGACAAATGGCGTAGATGTCCCCTGAGCGAGTCAAGGCATACACCGTTAAAGGGCCCCAATCAGCCCTCCCTCTTCCGAGAGTGAAGGAGGTGACCTCGCGTTCCGCAGGATCCTGGGCTAGGAAAGACCTCGATTTCTTCTCCGGGATGAAGGAGAGCACCTGTTGTGGTTCCTCAGAGTCAACCGAAATATCGTACTCCCTAGGTTTAGCAGTCAGCTAATCCGAAACTGATAAACTTCGACGATAGCTCGCCTGAGTTTTCCATCCAGGGTCATGACCATGAGCGTTGATCCTGCCTCCCCCCATGGGTGCCAGTCAACCTTGGCAATGGGCACCGAGGATGTCGTCCCATGGTAGAATTGCCCTACTTGGACAGCTCTGCATCGACGATGAACGTAATATATGACAAGGAGAGGAAGATGCATACTTGCAATCGATAGATGAGGAAACGACCTTTGTATAACCAACACGGGGTAAAACGACTACCGCAACTTGGTAAGCACCTGCGACTGCAAGAAGTTTACCACCAGGGTTCAGTGCGAGTTGGTGGATTTGGAAGTTGACATTTGGGACGTGAAGAACCTGATATTGATATTTCCATGTCTAGTCCGACCACGTACGTCCTTCTACGTACCTTGTATGACTTGCCTATCCCGCGACCTAGCTTGGCGTCCCAAAGGGACGTCATCCTGAGTTCTGAGCCCGCGGCAACGATGAGATCTGCATCTTTCAGAGCCATGAGCTGACGACGACCCGAGGAGACATAACCATGCTCCGAATGGCTGTCCTGAGTGAATATGGAGAGGGTGCTGGTCGAGAGCTCAAGGGGCTGCTCCATAACGGACTCGTCTTGCCCCGGTTGGGAATGGGCTATAAAGTGAAAGATGGGGTGAGCGTCGAGCAAGGTGTGCCAGTCATCGTATACGATGGCGTCTCCTGCGTCCATTTGAGAGCGAGAATGTGGTCGTGGTCGAAGACGATTAGCATGGCGAGCCAGCTCGGCGTCGCGTCCGGCTTGGCTCGGCTCGTCTTTCTCACGGACGCGACGCAGGCTTGCGCGTACGAGCACTGAATCGGACTTGCTCACTAACTACAATGACCTCCATCGGTACAGGCTACGATCTTTCAGCGAGTACTTACTCCCCAGACGGTCGGATCTTTCAGGTGCGCCATCATCTAAAACTCCCCTTCTTGCTTAGACGAGAGCCATCAAGGTCGAGTACGCCAACAAGGCCGTCGAGAACTCGGGGTATGCGTCTGTCTGTCCCCTTCACTGATCATACTCACAAATCGTGTCACTTAGCACCGCGATCGGCCTCCGAGTCAAGGACGGTATCGTCCTTGCCGTAGAGAAACTCATCCACTCAAAGCTCCTCGTCCCAGGAGCCAATCGACGTATCCAGACGATAGACAGGAATATTGGCATGGTAAAACCCTTGGTTCTTCCCTCCTCTTTTCTGCTTAGACTCATCATATCCAGGCTACCGCAGGACTCCTTGCGGACGGCCGCAATATCTCAAACAGGGCACGCGACGAATGTGCAAACGTTCGCAATGGCATGAGAGAACAACCAACCGTCAAGGTATGTAGGGGTTCGTTTCATTGTACTCATTCGCCTGATCAAGAAACCGCGCTTCCCATAGTACATTTCGGGTCGCCTGGCGCACTATGCGCAAATGCATACGCTCTACTCGTCTGTCCGGCCATTTGGTATCAGTACCATCCTCGTTGGAGTTGACAAGACTGGTCCATCGCTCTATGTTGTCGAGCCTAGCGGCGTCTGCTTGGTGTGTTCTCTCCTTGCTGCAGTGCTCGCAATATGCCGATGCGCCGTCAGGGATATCATGGAGCGGCTATTGGCAAGGGACGACAATTGGCCAAGACCGAACTGGAGAAAATCAAACTCTCGGAGCTCTCTATGCGGGAGGCAGTCCTGGAGGCCGCCAGAATGTCTGTCTCCTATCCATCACCCCCGCTCCAGCTGCTGATATTCTCCCAGAATATACCTCGTCCATGATGACAACAAAGAGAAAGAATTTGAGCTCGAGATGTCATGGGTAAGCAGTGAGACGAACGGACTACATGTAGCAGTACCAGTCGACCTGCTAGCGGAGGCAGAACGAAAAGCAAAGCAGGCACTAGAGAATTTCGAGTAATTTCTTGTGCTTCAGTATCGGAACACATCGCCGAATTCAACTTTGTACTCTGTATACCGTCGTTTCACTGCTTGAGGTGAGAAATCCATCACAGAGACCAATTAATTGAACAATGTGTCTACACGATTTGCTCGAGTTCGCGTGCGTACGCTAGGTTTGCAGCAATGAGCTTCTGTTTTGGGATTTCCGTCTGTTCATCATTCTTGCGTGCAAATTTGACAAGACCTGCGGTTAGATCTAATTGCCACCCGCGCTACGAAATCCACTTTAGTGCTGACAAGGTATCAGGCTCGGCTGACTACACACCTGCTGTGCGAATCTCAAAAGGTCAGACTGGGAAGTGAAGAAGAGGAGCGTAGCAGCGTCCTTCAACGGAAGGCTATCATATGCCGACTCTTCACAACTTGCAATCTCATTTCTATCACACCCGTGAGCACCAGCGATGCGCTACAACTGTCAACAACGTACCTGATAGTTCCCATGAGACTATCTACGAAGAACTTGTACTCTTCCGCGGGAGCCTCTTCTCTTGCATTCCAGACCTTGGAATAACTCCCTTCCATGAGCCACCGTTCGAGGTTGACCGGGTGGGCAATGTAGGGATTAGCACTGATTTCGTCGGCAGGAAGAGGGAGCGATTCGAGGGTTGTGTGGAAGTCTGCAATTCTGTTTTGAGTGAGGAGGCGGATGAGGTTCAGCCCACGAACGGGGAATTCGCGTTTCGAAGGGGGGAGAACGGATCTGTCGAGAGGCAATGAGCGACTGGTAGCGACTTTTTGGTGAGTCCTGACCTAAAGTCTGTATAGAATGTCTGTAGCTGCGAAAAATATCTGTCAAACGAGGGGACATCTTTGGCCCGTATGCTACAGAAGGCACCGATCTCGAGGATGTCGCCTGTATCGAGGTGTGAAGACATGGCGGACGTGGATAGACTGGGACACCTACGGGAAACGACCAAGTCTTGCAAGTTTGCATCGGCGGTTGGAATGAGAAGACCTGTCTGTATCAAGCCAACCTTGGAGTCGTTGGGAACAATGTCACCTGGGATGACGATGATCCTGCAACTTACCTTGAGCTGGGCAAGCAATGCGCCGCATTTCTTGAGATCGGTCGGGCGTGCGTCGAACGCGCGCTGTAGTTCGCGGTAGAGAGTGCCCAGCTGTCGAGAAGCCATTGTGCGGACGTTGCTGAGAGTCGCCTGGGTCGATGTGTACAGAGCGCACGCCGCACACGCGTCCAGGGGGAGACGCGTCAGCCCAACAGCCACTGAACGTTATAATACTACCAATACATCTACATCTTGTTCTCGACTCTTTGCTCAACGATGGATCGCATCGACATGGACAGACTCAAAACCGGCGAGGTCAACCTCGGTGTGCGTATCTATTCACTTGCCACACGCTCCTTTATCCACATGGATTCTCGCAGACATCCATCATGGCCGTCCAATTCGACCGAGGCGTCATCGTTGGCGCAGATAGTCGCACAACGACTGGAAGCTACATCGTTCGTTGTCGTCCCCCTCGTCCCCTTCCCTCTCCTGATACCTTTGCACGACTATCCAGGCCAATCGTGTAACAGACAAGCTTACGCACATCCATGATCGCATATATTGTTGTCGATCAGGGTCAGCAGCGGACACACAGGCCATAGCTGATACTGTCCATTACAACTGCCAACTGATGACGTGCGTTCGAACGCTCGCTTTCATTCTTATCGTTGTGACGCGCTTCCGAGAATAGGCAGGTGCGGGGCGTTCCTCCCACCGTCGCAACTGCTGCTGCTGTCTTTGAGAAATACTGTTACGAAAACAAGGACCAACTGTCCGCCGGGATAATAGTGGCCGGCTGGGACAACGAGGTCGGTCCTAGCGTCTACAATATTCCCCTCGGAGGTGGACTTTTCCGCCAGCCGTGGGCCATTGGCGGTGCGTCGAGAGGCTTTGAAGTCACACTTTTTTTTTCTAACTGAAGCGTGTTCGATGCTAGGTTCTGGGTCAACGTACGTGTATGGTTACTGCGACGCTACTTACCAAGAGGGATGGGGCAGAGATGAGACTGTCGAATTTGTCAGGAACAGTATGTCTGCATGTCTCTTCCCCACTTCTGGGATGTTCACTTCCTCCTCCCATAGCACTTGCGCTTGCGATGTCCCGAGACGGCTCATCAGGGGGTGTCATTCGCATGTGTGTCATCACTGAGGAAGGCGTCGAACGGTTGTTTGTACCCGGTGACCAGCTCCCCAAGTTCTGGGAAGGCAAGGAGGTGCTATTGACACCTTTCAAGAAAGCCTTTGAGAATGCGTCAGTACCAATGGCTGTGGAATAATTTGTATCACGCAGTATTACAATGTATCGTTCACAACTTCGTCAAGCTTGATGCTTGGAAGGACGATCAGCAACAGTTCTGCAAGTGGGTCGATAGATGTACGTGTGAATCCTCATAGACGATTATTTTGCTCGATTCTCCACTCCTTTCCAACCTCCCAGCCTTCAACTTTATCAGCAAAAGCGTCACCCTCCCACATTCTCAGTCTCCATAATGCAATTGCGAGCGCGGCCGTATCCGCACGTCTCACGGTCTGTTCATTTGATACGAGAAGAAATGCGTGGCTCGCTTTTGCGTCACCCTTTGCACGTTGAAAGTCTCCCTTACTCGTGCTCCTCATTTGCGAGGATAGGCATGCTCCACGAAATTGTCGTTCAACGTCTAGTAGTTCCGTAAGCGACTTGTGGAGCGCGGCACGGTGTGGTGGAGAAGGGAACATGGTGACGCCATTGTACAGGGGAACGCGTGGATTCGGTACGAAAGTTGAAAAGGGTATCTCCGGAGGATGATCCAGCTCTTGTTCCAACACACCTTCAGGGACACTGACATAGTGGAGGCTTGAGAGTGGCGGCAGGGCTTTCTTGTGCACGGGGTCAGGAAAGGCACTGGATTCACCAGATGGGATTTCCGGCTCTTGCGATGGCCGAGGTCGTAATTTGGTTCTCGGATCGCGATTGACGGGAGGAACCACGAGAACTGCTACTGCACCGGGGTAGGGTACTATGCCCGTCCCACGGAAGGTCTTGAACTCGGATCGCGTCAGACGTCGGAGATTCGTGGGGTCCGCGTCCGCATCGAATTCGATTCGGCCTCGGTTCTGTTTGAGAGCATCAATCAGCACCTCTAATTCTTGGAGAACGCGGAGACGCAGGAGATAGCTGATGTGTGAACAAAGATGTTTGGAGATGAATATGTCTGCACTATGGTGGGGAAGTGAAGCTGACGATGGGGGCACACAGGTGAGCTGGTGAGTAAGAGGGGTATTGAGATAGCCACCTGGTGATCTCATAGTTTCAACGGCGTCCTTCCAACAGGGCACGTACACGGTGACGCGTGCTTTCCTCCGCTTGTATTTCGGATGTTCGAGTCCATCTGGCATGAGGACCTCTGCCATGCGCGCGTTTTGCGTTGCGGGCAGGCGGAGTACCGCGAGTCTCACGAGAAAATCTGGATATCGACGTGAGACAAGGAACGTGGGGAGATGGGAGCATACACATACCATTGGGCAGATACCTTTTGGAAATCGTGCATTGTCGCAGCGGGGTAGCCAACATTCTGACTGCCGGCAAGTCTAATTGGAGACGAGTGCAAAGTAGGGAAACGAGCGGTCGAACGCACGGTATGGGCTCGACCACCACTCGCGTTCTTGGGTGGTCATCTCCCTCGGAACATCGTGTTCTCCGTGCACGACCGGTCGAGGACCCAAATGCACTCTCGGAGGGAGACGTTTATGCCTTGCGAACACCCGTTTGTCCGTCACGGGGTTCTTGTCGAGCAAAATCGAGCGCGTCCGCCCGGCGGGATGAAAAGACGGCAGGGAGACGGTTGTCGGTCGATATAATGATTTTCTTTTACGAGAACCGACATCTTGCGAGCGCGCGACGCGTTTCGAGTTCGAGTGTGTGAGGGGTGTCTCCTGGAGTGCCTTGAGTAGACGCGGTAGGAGACGAGGCATGTTCCGTTCGGCTGACTTGAAACAAGCGTGTTAGCAAGCAAACCTTTTCTGCATCTTCCCGCATGCATCTCTCCGACATGGATGTCTGTAGCGCTCTTGGACCACTAGCAGTACGGTCACATGTCGTCCTGGATTTATAACACCAGGGCGCTCTGGCCCGCTCCTCCTCCAGGACAAAGCGAAAGGACACCGACATGAGTTCGAGCGGGATCACCATCCCCATCACCCTCGCCGTCATTGGCTGTGGGCAACGCGGAAAAGTATGTTTCTACTATCTGGTTCCTGAGCCAACTGACCGACATCCATAGAGCTATGCAGCGTACGCGCTCGATCAACCTCACCAATGCAAAGTCGTAGCGATCGCAGAACCCCGCTACAACACCCGCACGCTCTTTGCCAAAGCGCACGCTATCGACGATACCCTCGCCTTCAACACGTGGCAAGATCTCCTCAAAGCATCCACGGAGACACTCGAGACCGTTGGAAAACGCCTGGCAGATGCTGTCATCGTCGCTGTGCAGGATCATATGCACAAGGATGTTGTCCTGGCCTTTGCTCGGCAGGGATATCATATCCTGTGCGAGAAACCAATGGCAACAGACTTGCGCGATCTCTTTGAGATGGAAAAGGCAGTGAATGAAGCTGGGATCATATTTGGGATGGGTCATGGTGCGCGCCATCCGTCAGGGGTGTCAACCAGGGGCTAACGACTTTGGTGTAGTATTGCGTTACTCGCCATACAGCAGGGCAGTCACAGAAGTAGTTCACTCCGGCCAACTAGGCGAGCTCGTGAATGCCGTGCATGTCGAGCCTGTTGGCTATTTCCACTTTGCCCATTCGTATGTCCGCGGTAACTGGGCGAAGGAAGCGGAGAGCTCATTCTCCCTCATGACCAAGAGCTGCCAGTAAATCTCGATTATTTTTTCCTCTGATCCCTGTCTCATCTAGTGATGCTGTCCAGTGATATCGACATTCTTTGTCATTGGCTGTCCCCAGCTACTCCTACCAGAGTTTCTTCATTCGGATCTCTGCATCATTTCAAGAAAGACAGGAAACCGATAGCCGCTGGGAGTGCGTCGCGGTGCCTTGAATGTCCCATCGAAAATGAGTGTCCATACAGCGCAAAGAAAAGTATGCTACCCCTCGCCCACATAACTAGTACTTAATCCCTCGATCTGTCCCGCAGTATACCTGGATCCCGTGTCCCAAGGAAATACCCGTTGGCCCGCAAGTACCCTTGTAGATGGCATACCGGACATTGAGAACATAACAGAGGCATTACACAACGGTCCCTATGGTAAATGCGTCTACGAAGGTGACAATGACGTTTGTGATCATCAAGTATGTGTCCCAATGTATCCTCGTGGGTGCCAGAAGCCATTGATCCTGGGTCAAAGGTGGTCAATATCGAGTTCTCCTCTGGAGCTACGGCCTCATTTACGATGGTTGCGTATACGTCCCTCATTTGTCAACGTCAAACACGTCTTCATTTTACGCATGGGGAGATCGTTGGCGATATGAATACATTCACGGTGACCGATTTCCGATCTGGCAAGCAGACAACACATTACCCTCCCAATGAGGGAGGTGGACATGGAGGGGGGGATCTTGGCCTTATTCGAACGTTCATCGATGCGGTGCGGTCAGGCGATCAAACAATCCTTGGCGTTGATGTCGGAGAGATATTGACAAGTCATTTTACGGTATTCGCTTCGGAGCAAAGTCGGAAGGAAGGCAAAGTCGTGGATTGTGCGCAGTATGAAAGGATGATCCGGACGGAACTGAATCGGTAATAAGTAGTCGGGTTTAATTTTCTCCATTGGGATCGCGTACAGATACAGCAAGTGGAAGATTTCGAACAATGTGGTCGATCTGGGTGGACTTGCTATGATCAATGCAAAAAGAAATTGCCCACTGGCTGGATTGAACAACCGACCTCATCATTACAAGTGACGCGCTCTACCACTGAGCTAAGCGGGCAAGTGCTCTCTTCCTGGCGCCTTAACTACTCGACACAGACTCGGACTGTGATGCCGCAGTGAACGTTTGAACGCTCGTCTTCTAAGCTGCGGGCGCGGCATGACTGCGCGCTGCGTCCACCGCAAATACCGAGCACTACATTAACACCAGAGTCACTGTGAAACGACGCACTACATACATGATGGACGATTCCACTCACGAGAGCACCCTTCCCTTGCCAGGTGGTCGTACACTGGCATACGCCACTGCTGGCAATGCACACAGCACCACCGTTCTCCTCTACCTCCATGGCGCCTTCACGGTCGGAGAGACGTCCAGAATCCACCGTGCAATCGCGTCAAAGGACATCCACCACATTTGCCCCACGCTTCCTGGCTGGGGGAACACTTCCCCCCCTTCCCCATCCACGCCATACGTCGACTGCCTCACCAGCGACATGACTGCCCTCCTTGACCACCTCTATCCCGAAAACGGGAGAGATATCAAGCTCTATGTCTCTGGGGGGTCTTTTGGCACGGTGCCAGCCCAGATATTGTACGGTGCCCCATACGACAAGTTTCCGTACGGGCGGTGCATCGTCGGCGTGTTGCTCTTGGGATCACTCACTCCTTTCCGCTATCACAAAGACTATGCAAAGCATATGACTTGGAGCAATTACTTGATGGTCGGCCCCATCACCCAGTGGCTCCCGTTTAAACACCTGGTCGTCCGTCTCGTGAAATTCGGGATGGCGACAAAGATGTCCACGGTCGACAACGCGGAGAAGTTCTTACGGGGATTCCTCTTTGACAAGATGGACGAGGCAGAGAAGGAGGAGTATGCCCAGTGGAGGGCGAAAGAGGGTATAGCGGAGGGTGAAACGGAGAGAAAATTTGCCACGAATGCCGTGCGCAGTGTCGCGAAATCTTGGGAGGGTTTCAAGCTCATGTCCTCTGTCTTGCACTCGGACTGGGGATTTCGGCCAGACGCGTTGGACGAGGAGCATTCTCGTCCATTTGTTATGCTGGTGACGAGCCCTGGGGATAAAGAAGCCCCTGAAGCGTGGACACGGTACCTAGCTGCCACTTACAAGAAGACCAAGGTCAAGACTCTTCATGGGGGACATTTGGGTATTTTGTATCATCTGAACGATGTCTGGGCAGAGTTTTTGACCGGGGTAGAGTAAATGCAAGACGAGCGGAGTTACAAGGTGTCGCAGAAACAAATCAATGATGTAACAAAATGAGGTATCGCAAATGAGCAAGTAAATGAAAGCACTGTTTGATCAATCGTCAAGTTCCAACTCTCTTCTGATTATCTCCCTCACTTCCCTGATTCCTCCTGCCTCCCGTTTGACTCTTCGAGGACTTCGGGTAAGTAACTGCTTTGCACTGTCCATACGTGTTTTGGACCCGGGGCTCGCAGGCGGGCCACCTCCAAATAGTTTCGATCCGGGGCTAGGGGGAGGGACAATTTTGCTTCCCGATGGCTTTGTCGGACTCGAAGAGTCCTGTTTCGCAGATTCGGTGGTGTCTGAAGTTGATGCGGTAGGAGGCATTTCGAACCATTCTTCGCCACTAATGTCAAGCGGTCTGAGGAAGAACGGACAAAGGGTCGTAAGCAATTTCAGTGACTCAGAGGCCTCCGACGTTGACATCGGGACGGGAGAGGATTTTATGACAGCAGCCATGACCTCGCTGGCGGGGAGAGCCTTGCGCTTACGAGTGGTTAGCGTTGCGGTCGACCCAACAGGGGATGAGAACAACCTGGTGATGTTAATTCGCAGAACCGTGATAACCGTGCTTTGCACTTACATCCATGCACTTTCGGCAACACCACCCAGCCGACCGAGCAAGCAACGTCGCCGGATCTCTTCCTGACCCAGTTTCTGGATCTGATCTCTGGTAAGCTTACCGCCCGCGACTTCGGCACTCTTGGCTTTGACCGGGGTGGACGTCAATGACTTGAGGCGGACGCGATCATATAGCGCTTGACGTCGAGAGGTGCTTGGAGTGGATGGTGCAGTCTGGGCATCGGAGCCACGCTGGTGGGCGGGTGTTGTGGGCAGTGCGTCGGACAATTCAGATTGCAGACGTTTGCGAGCAGGAGTCTGTGGTGTGAGGAGTCCCGCGAGAGGATCGACGCGCTTGAGCCGAGAGGACGGGGTGCGAAGGAGTGAGGCGGAAGTCTTAGATGGCGAAGCCTCGCTGGAGTGGGTTTTCGCGATCGGAAAGGGAACAGGAAATTGAAGAGGTGCGTCAGTGGTTCTTCCGGTGAGTTTGGAAGGGGGCTTGGAGGGAGATAAGGGGCAGGAAGGAAGCATGTTTGCAAGGACGGCTGCACCCTTTGGAGATGCGGATGCAAGCACCCGGGTGAGGGACGAAGGCTGGGTGGTGTGAATGGCGAGTTGAGGCAAGTCTGCCAAGGGCACATTTGGGACTGGGGTGGTATCGGGTTGGTTCTGGGAAGCGAAAGGTGAGTTGGGGAAGGACGGAGAAGGGAGCAAAAGGCGTACATCGAGCCAAGACTCAAGCTTTGAGCGGAACTCTGCGCGCCGCTTATCCGCAGCGGCGGTCCACCTTGCGACTGCGGCCATGCCACCGGTCATGTTCTTGTCGATGTCCATCTCGACCTCAATGCCGATGCCGTATGCAGGGACGCGTTTTCCGGCAGTCTTTGAGTAGTGTGAGGTGGGACTGATGACGAAGCCCATTGAACCACGCGTCCAGTCCTTTGGGGGGAGAGAGGAGACGAGGAATGGATTGGAATCGTCTTGGGAGGCGGTGGTGGTGGTGGAGACAGGGTCCCATTCCCAGAGCCAGCAGAGACGCTTGAGATCATCCTCGCCGAATCTGGTTGACAGGCCAGAGTAGGTGGCGACGGAGATGTGATTGAGGACGTTGCGAATGATGCCGGTGTGCTCTGAAGGTGCTACGGCACATGTGGCGAGGGCATGAGAGAGAGCATGTTGGAGGGCAGAGTGGGTGTTGAGGAGTCGGGCGAGATGGGAGGGCAAGGAGCGTGGGGGGGAGCGAGGAGGTGAAACGTAGGCGAGTCTGCGTCGTTTTGGAGTTGGCTCGTCGTCTGAACTGGAGCAGACGCGTTTCTTTTTAGGGGAGACTTGGAGAGCGGTGTAGAGGGACATGTCAATGAAAACGAGTGGTAAAGTGGTCGCGACCGTCGTGTCTGATCGAGACACGATCACGTGATATTTTCTCACGGGTGATGATCCTCATCAAGAATTTGACTCAAGACAGACCCGCCTCATTGTCATGCTTGAGCGTCAACATCCACCATCATGGATGGTCATCCTCTGTAAGTCCTTGTAATACCTTTCCCTCCTACCCCCCCCCACCGCTCACTCCTCCCTCCACAGTCGCACGTCCCTCTTTCGCCTCTCATGTACGTCTCTTCCCCTCTCTCGTCACCCCTCTTTGTGCTTACACCGCAATTTAGCCGAAATTGATGCCATGCTTGTCAAAGAGCGCGAGTACGTCGCCCGTATTGATGAACTCTCAACCAGCTTGGGGGCTTTCCGTGCCGCCTACACGAGCTCACAGGACGAGGTCAAACGCAAAGCAGACCAAGCCGCCACCTTCCTCGCAGAACTCCATGCCCTCAAGGTCTGTCCACCTCCCTTCTCTTCCTCTCACCTCACCCCTGTCTCCAGGGCCACGAGAAGCGCGTCATCTGCCTCTTGGATGGCGACGGAACTATATTCTCCCCCGACTTGATAACTCAAGGCCAGGAAGGTGGCCTCGAGGCTGCCAGGTTGTTGACCGTGAGAGTACGCCACTACCTCGCCTCCGACCTCGGCCACGAAAAGTTCCACCTCTGGGTCTATCTATTTTACAACAAGCGTGGTCTCCTCGAAACCTTTGCCAGAGTCGGCCTCTCCGCTGCCAAACAAAAGTTCGATGACTTTATCATTGGCTTTAATCAAGCCGCCGAACGCTTCCTCATACTCGATGTCGGCGGTAGCAAGGAGGCTGCTGATGCTAAAATTAAAGGTTTCTTGCTTTTCTCCTTCCAGAGCTCATCCGTTTCCTCACCTCTCACGTGTTTCACCGCAGTTCATCTCGAAGATAATATTCGCCTTCCCCAGACCAATAAAATTATTTTTGGAGGTAAGCGTCTTTTCCTTCCCTTCCATCCTCCTCCGCCGAATTCTTCGCTAGGATCCCACGACAATGGATACGTTAATATCCTACGCTCCGTCATTACTGAAGGTTTCCGTGACAAACTCATTCTAATGCCTGGTTACTCTGACGTCGCCCTCGACATCAAAGCACTCTGTCTTCCCGAACTTCGCATTCCAGAATTATTTATCGCTTCCAAACTCGTCCCCCCCTCTTACACATCTATTGCTTCCGGTCCACCTCCGGGCCTGTCTATTACCCCCAGGCCCGGGTTAGCAGCACCGAATGCCCAGATTTCCAATTCAACAATATCATCGATAACACCAGCTTATCCTCCCGCAGATATAGCAAACTCTATTCCCAGACGTAACTCAATTCAAAGTTATAAATCAGCTCTCCAAACAGGCCGCAATGATTCCGTTCCATATGAACCCAGCGATAGCAGCGGTTCCACAGATGCAAATGATGCTCATCCGGCGCAACTCCTTCACTTTACCCGCAAATTGTCGTCGCCTGGGAAACAACGGCGCCTCAACCCCAAACTAGTTGAGTCTGTGGCCTGGTTTGTACCTACTCGTAATTGACTGATCATTTCGCAACTCCTTATCAGCCCTTGTCAAAGCGTTTGTTCATCTGCACCGGTCGTTTATCTGAACTCTGACTCGTGGCTATAGATATCCCGGCGCCTTGCACCCTATTTTATCTTGCGCAGTGCCGACATGGATCAGACTGCAAATACGGCCATGACTATATACTCGAGGAAGAAGATTATCAAGAGTTAAGCGACAACGCTAAAAAGACACCTTGCAAGATCACCAACGAGGGTCTGCTCTCTCCCATTTACCCTTCTCTTTATTTCTCATCGGGTCTTCATAGGTGGATTCTGTGCATTTGGCGATGAATGTGTGTATGGACACGTATGTCCTCAAGGAACGACATGTTACTACCTCAAACTGGGGAAATGCAAGTTTCAAGCTGGTCGGTCTTCCATTATGTCATGAAACAGTTCTCTTAGACCTTGTATAGCTGGAATGCACCGGGTACCGAACACTTGAATTCATACTCGCTCATGTATCAAGGATACGGCGTTGAGTGGTTGAATACCGTCGAGATCTTTGCCTGCGTGCCAAGCTATTTGTACATATATGAACTTCACCGAATTTTTTTTTTGTTTTTTTTTTCTCAGGGTTCGAACGCGGCGAGGTTTAATGAACACGTCAACGCTGATGGAACTTTCCATTGACGTACTCGACCCGGGCGAACCGAGAAATGTGCACTGGCAGGTTCGCGTGACCCGGTCGTCTTACTGAAATCGTGCCATCTTCTCCAGCTCAAGCCCAAGATGCTTTCCTATATCGGCTGGCAAAAACCCCGCGATCTAGCCTGATTAACTACTCATAGACGCTGGTCATCGTCTGGGCTTCCTTTCTTTAAAAAGGGTTGCCCTGCTTTTGCCCGCTATTTTCTTTCGCCCTGCTTGCCTTTATTATGGCAACTCCCCAGGTCACTGAGGTCAGCCAACAGGCTTGGTAAGTGTAGTGGATCCTGAGCATTGTGCTACAGGCCTTGACCCGACGATCTCGTTTTCTCCTCGCAAGGGATGAGACGATCACACGACTGTTGAGTATGTCTCACACGTCAAACCCCGCTTTGGGCATGCTGACCCGTCTCACAGCTCTCTCCTCGACGACAATTAAGCGAAACGCTGACCTGGAGAACCGCCTAGCAGAGCTAGAGGTTGAGCTAGCAGTATGGAAGCAAGCTCACGCTACAGCGCTCGAGGGGGCAGACCGGGAAGCAAAAACGCTTAAAGGAAGGCTTACCTCTCTCAACAGTCAGATTGCATCCATGGAGTCCCTGATGGTCTGTCTTTTCCGTGACACCTTGATGAGCCGGTCTCATCGTCGCTCCCGAACAGATCCAGAGCTTGTTAATTCTCTGCGTCGTCGATGGTGATGCTTGTGTATTTACCGAGGCCCTCCTCAAGCAAGGGCATGAAGGTGGTCGCCAGGCTGCTCAGCAGCTGACCAAGGCAGTCGCCGATTATTTAACCAACCAAGACATCCATGTCCTAGGACAGCTGTCCTTTTGGATTACCATTTATTATAACAGGATAGGACTCGCCAGCGTTCTCGAGCGCCATCAAATATGTACCCCTGAACAGTTGGAGGCCTTCACAATGGGCTTCAGTCAGGCGTCCCCAAGATTCTTGTTGGTGGATGTCGGGTATGGGAAAGATGCCACATATACAAAGATAACAGGTCTGTCGCAAGTATTCTGTGTTGCGCATCCTCTGTTCAATTTGGGATCGAAGAATATCTGCAAACCTACATTCGTTTTCCACAGACACAGCGGATCTTCCTTGCTGGTGAGCATTCCGTCACGGCAGGGAATTGAAAAGTGATTGATCCAGATGCAGGTGGTTCCGATAGTGCCTACGCGTCGACAATTACCACCCTCCAGGGCGATGGCTTGGCGAACAAACTGACATTCCTTGAAGCGGCGGGTGCTGGTGCGAACCAATCACCTCGACTTCGCTTCCCTACGCTATACGTCGACAATTTATTCATGACGCATCAAGCCACACCGCCCCCGAGTGCCACACATCACCCCCCTCCTTTGAATTTCGCTGGTCTGAGTCCCTCTCACATAACAGGTGGTTTGCCAACACCACGTTCTCCTTCCAGTGTACTAACACCCTCGACTGGCAAGTTGATTGACCCCAACTTGGCAAGTAAATAATGATGGTACTCGAGGTCGTCGTGCTAACTTGTATTGATTCATACAACAGCCGCTCCACAAACGTCGGTCGACGGTCTCTTTCCTGGCATGTACCGGACTAACATGCACCTAAGCAGATTCTCCTCCACCTTGTAATGAATTTTACCTGATGTCCTGCACTAAAGGCGTGGGTATGCTTTGCTGCTGGACGTCGGTCTGACGCTGAAGTACACCTACAGGGGACCTGCAAATACTCACATGACTATGTGCTAACCCCGGATCAATTGGCGACTTTGGCTTCCAATGCTAAAAAAGCCCCCTGCAACTTTCTTAAAAACGGTATGAAGACTGATGGACGACTCGTGAGTGTTAACTTATGTGCTTTCAGGCCTCCAATGCCCATACGGCGAGCGCTGTTGCTGGGGTCACACGTGCCCGAATGGTTCTAAATGTTTCCACCTGAGCAAAGGCAAGTGCTGGTTTAAAGGCGGTACGTGTGTCCCATGAAATAAGGTTGTGTGTGACTCAGTGATATGATTTTTGGCTAGAGGGCATGCATGACGTCGCCTCGCCGCAGCTGTCGAATCTTTGATACCCTTTACTACTATAGTCTCGCTAAAGCCTTTGTGCATCGCGTGTGTACTTGAATATTTGGATCCCACGTTTGTGCTTTAAAGGTGTCCGCTCTTTTTCAGCTATTGTGCAGCTATGTGTACCGTCATGGTTATACCACATTCGTTTTTTCTTGATGTAGTACTTGGACTGGATTTCTTGTTTTTGCAATAGCAATTTAGACGTAAGTGGTGTCGCGCTGGGTTGTGTGCGATTAACAGCCGTGTGAAATCGATGATAACGACTAGCAACGCAGATTCAACGCTCTCCACTACCCTTGCTCTCTCCCAGCATGGCTTCAGTCAGTCCTCCTCTTCACTCCCCCGTCATCGACTCACCAAATCCCCGTCTAGCACGAAGAACAGGATGATCTGAAGCCATCTGTCACTCCAGGTGGGTCAACCACGCCAAGCGGGCCGTTACGGATCCAATCTGATCCCGATTTCCAGGCTACAAGCCCACTGCTGCGAAGACCGCCGAAGAGTACGCCAAAATGGATGCCACGGACGAAAGTCTCGCACGCTGGAAAGCCAGTCTTGGCATTGTCCCCGGTGGAGTTGCTGGAGACACCAGTCTGCCAAAGGTAACGCCTGCTCAGTAACGTCGTCCATCAGGTGGCACTCGGATTCAACGCGTTTCCACCAGGTCGCTGTCTTGACCCTTGAACTCGATTCACCTACGCTCCCCCCAAACAAGAAACTTATCTTCCACCTCGCAGACACGGCGAAGCTTGCGGATACCAAGAAAAACCCCATCATCATTAAGGAAGGCGTCGAGTACAAGTGTGTATCATCTTCCGCGCCGTCGTCATCTATCTAACATTTCATCAGTGTGCGCATCACGTTCAAAGTGAACCACTCGATCATCTCGGTAAGATCGTCTTTACTCAGATCTCGCAGTGGACATGCTCATGGGAGCTACTAGGGTGTCCGTTATTTGCAAGTCGTGAAGAGAGCCGGTCTCACTGGTGAGAACCACGCGCCTGGTGAATGACACGTTCGCTAACCTATAATTAGTGGACAAATTAGAGCAGATGCTTGGATCTTATGGCCCCCATCCCAAGGGAGAGGCATACGCCAAGAACTTTGATCCCGAGGAATCACCGTCAGGTGCTCTCGTTCGTATGGGTGCATTCAACGTCAGGAGTCGTGTCATTGACGATGATGGCGAAGTCTATGCTGGTACGTCCCCTGATTCTTGCACGCATTACCCGAATTTGACTTGCTGAACGGACAGACTGGGAATGGTCTTTCAAGCTCGCGAAAGAGTGGTGAACGATTGTCGTCGTTTTTGTCCTAGTTCCTGCATCATTCTCGGGCATCCTTTGCATACTACAACTCCTTATTTTTCTTGCATGTACTCCCCTCATTCCCTGGTTCATTCTGTATGTTTAAGAGTTGTGTCTGGTTGTCACCAGTTTCTATTTGTTTTTTGACCCTGAGATGGGTTTGTGATTGCCTCGTGGGAGAGTCGGTTTATGTGTGCACCACATGTCGGCCTTGCTGCTGACAAGACTCGCCCAAAAATCCTTGCGAACGAGTCCGCTGTCGTGGTCCACACGAAACTTGGTACTTCTTCGCAATCCAACAGCTTGCCTTGCAACAAGACCGAGCGCTGCCGTCGCACCACGGCCTCTCGTTCGTTATACTTCTAGCGTTACCCCTCCGACGACATGGGTCGACCGCCTCCCAGCGAGCATGCGACCATATATCTATCTAACCAGGATTGACAAACCCATCGGGACGCTCTTGCTCTTTTATCCATGCGGTGCGTTTTTTTTTCCGTGCGGCTGTTGGTGCCCTTTTTTCTCCCGCTCATACGCCAAACATAACCTCAGGGTGGGCTATCACCATGGCTTCCTACGCGCACGAGGCGCCACTCACGACCTCGCTCACATACCTCGGTCTATTCGGCCTCGGCGCCTTCGTGATGCGAGGCGCAGGCTGCACTATCAACGACATGTGGGACAAGCATCTCGACAAGGCAGTCGGTCAGTTCCCCAATCGACGACCCCTTCCTTTTCACTATCATCATCTCATCGTCGTCAATTCGCGTTCGTGATCTTTTGTATGTATTTTTTTTTTAGAGAGGACCCGCACGCGACCACTCGCGCGTGGCGATATCACGCGTCGTCAAGCGCTTGTTTTCCTCGCGGGACAACTGACGGTCGGTTTGGGCGTCTTGCTGCAGCTAAATGCGTACAGGTACGCGAGAGTCCCCCGCCGCACGCTTCGTTCCTCCGTCTTTCTCTCTCTACATATGTACTCTATATATATATGTAACATATTTCTGATATTATTCTCCCATAGTATCCTCCTCGGCGCCGCGTCCCTCTCCATCGTCACCATATACCCACTCATGAAACGCATCACATACTGGCCACAAGCCGTCCTCGGTACGTCGGACCGGCCAACGCAGTTCCATTGCTTTTTCTTTCTTTCTGTCCGGGCTCACCCGATCGTTGATGATTAGGCTTGGCGTTTAATTGGGGAGCACTCCTCGGCTGGTCTGCGGTTGCGGGTGCTGTCGACTGGCACGTCTGTTTGCCCCTGTACGCGGGAGGGATATGTTGGACGCTGGTCTACGACAGCATCTACGCTCACCAAGTAAAGCCGCGCTCGTCAACGCTTGGTGGTCGTCTCACGATGTCTTTTTTTTTTTCACAGGACAAGACCGACGACGTCAAGGTCGGCATTCGTTCTACAGCGTTGTTGTTTGGTGAACACACGCGAGTCGTCCTGAGCGCGCTTTCGGCGTCGTCCATGTCCCTCATCACCTATGCCGGCGTTTTGAATGCTCAAGGTGCACCGTTCTATTTTGGCGTGTGTCTCGGGGCCGCGCAGCTCGCTCGGGTTCTTTGGTCCACGGATTTTAATAGCCGGGCGAGTTGCTGGCGAGGTTTTGTGAGCTGTGGGTGGTCTGGATTCTGGGTGTGGACGGGGGCTTTCGTTGATTATGCGACCATGGCGGCAGACGTGGTATGGTAAACAAAACTCTGATTTGACAACACTAAGGAAATCTAATATGCTAATCATACAAAAGATACAAAATACTCGAGATGAACTGCAAGGGATACAATTGATAAGACCAGAGAAATGAAATATACCAAAGACCCCATTCAAGCCACCATTTTCCGCGCCCTGAGCCATCCGTTGAATGTGACGATACAGAGTACCCAACAGAACGCGAAGCACGTGATCGCAACTGCAACATTCAAAAACATCATCATGTCTTTGGGGAAAGCCGATCAAAATGCTTATACCATGAGGGGAAAGAAAACAAGGCTGACCGTCACGCCCTTGCCGCATGGCTGCGAGGGTAACCTCTTCTGTGCTAAACATGAACATCAGACCACCGCATGCCAAGAAGAAACTTCCTAGGGCTTCTGTCGGCGGTCGAGAGGGGAGCACAGAATTGGGTGGACCAAGCCAAAGGAAGAAATACGTCAAGCATCGGAGCACCGAAAACCCAAGCAAAAGCCAACCCCATAATTGGTGAATCTGAACCTGTCCACTTATTAGTTGGTGAATGAGTGGTTACAGCGAAGCTATACCTGAAAGACATAAGATTGCGCATGGGCACTCATGGCAGCGCCTGTGACACCGATGACAAGGGCCGGGAAAGGATTGAAGCTGGCTCTGTAGCTGGGTGGCTCGGCAATGCTGTTAGGCCGTGCTCGTCCTAGGGCAGCTGTCGCGGAAGCTGCCAGCCAACGTCGTACACGCCTAGACTCCATTCCCATCCCTATGAGACCGGCGAACCAAAACATGACCTTGACGACAGTGGACATTGGGTACGGCGGACAGCAATGTAATGATTCTACATACCGCAATGCTAATATGCTGTACCTGCTTGGTTGTGTAAGGATCGCCTGGTTTCGCCCCAAACCTCTCCATCCAGGTGTTGGTGATTCCATACAGGAAGATAACGGTGGATTCCACGAATTCTGCCGAGATGGCGTTTCCGCTTGGCGAAACGTTCCATGCCCACCCTAGCTCCGAGTGTGAACCCAGGAAGCGAGCGAACGTGAATAGCCCATAACACCAAAATATTCCACCCTCTGGGATAAGGAGGGTCAGGGAGACATTACCATAAAATTGCATCTTTTTTTCTTACTGATGAGATGCGCAAGACATCCGTTGATATAACTGTCGCGACAGCCACCGGTGTAGACAACAACACCGGACACGACCATTCCAAATGCAGCAAATACGAGGGACCTCTCGAGGGTGGCATATGCGACCTGTGCAACGCGGCGGAGTAAATGTTGCTTTGGAAGGGGGGTGTGGGTGAGTACGACATCGCGAAGGGTGTCGTCAGAATGCCTTGCTGATCGGGGAGAGTCGGCGTCAAAAACGACATGCTCCTCGAGGGGAGTATGGCCATGTGCGTGGGTGGACGCGAGTTTAATTTCATCGTACTCTTCGGGGTCTTCCGAGGAAAGCCCGGAATACGCAGACGAAGACGGAAGCGAGTCCTGATGACCTAAAAGCACCGAATGCCAGAATTGACCCAGCGTGAGTTTGGAAGGAGTCGTGCAGAAAGTATAGAGACGAGTGAAAAACGCGGTAATCTCGACTGCGGATAAAGTTAGGCTAAGGAGCAGGACAATGTATCCGTGGGTGGGATGAGTGGAGCCTTGGTACCTAATAAAGGAAGGGTGAGGGGGTGTGTGTGGTGGTGGGTTACGACAAGGAACGCCTACATGTCGGGTGTGAGTTTCCTGTAGAGACTGCTAGTAGCACAGCCGAGGGCTGAGAGGGCGTAGAATGAGACCACAGCCAAGCCATAGCAGGAATGCTTGGCGGATCGGAGAGCGATTCCTGGATGTGACGGTGGGATATGAGTGGGGGGAAGGAGAAAAGTGGGACACGTACCAGCGGGGAGTGCGACGAAGAAGGCGAGGGACATGAAGAGAGCATGGAGTGCAATGAGAGCAGGGTAACGTGCGACGATAGGATCGCGATCATCTATGTCAATAGACCAATAAGACGGGGGAGTAGGAAGGTGCCACTGGAGGATCTCAGTCTCGTTTATTTCGATCTTTGGGTGAGCAGAGTGCACGTGCATGTATGCGTCGTCGCGGACATGAATCGAGGTCGATAGCGCAAGGGAAGCACATGTAGATAGGGGCACGAGGAGGAGAAGGGAGAAAAGGGAGAGGGGAAGAAGAGCGACCACCGCTGCGGAGAGTCGCATGGTTGGGGGTAGAAAAAAAAAAAGAAAGGAAAACAAAGGGAAGAAGGTGAAGGGTTGCTTATGAAGGATTTCCTTGGGTGTGGTATAGTGATCATCATCATATACCTATTGCTGACACAACACTCTGACGTCAGCAGTCAGAGACCACCACCATGTCTATCCCTCTAGAGCGGTCACTGCTCCTCAAAATAGACAGCTTCATATTGTCTTATTGCTGTCTCATGGTGCGAGTCCTTTAACCTCTTCCTCTCTCTCACATGTATCCACACCCATCCCAGTACTTTACAAACTGTATGTCTATTCCCTACACCCACTCTCCCCTCCCCATCCTCCCGCTCTTCAGATCTTGACAGAGCCAACGTAAACAATGCATACGTCTCCGGAATGAAGCAAGACCTCAACATGCAAGGAAACGACTTCAACGTTGGTCCCATCTCTTCTCCCCCCATAATCTTACACATCCCGCGCTAGATAATCAATACCATGTTTACTTGTGGCTATATCATCGGAATGATACCAAGTACTTCCCTTTCATTCCGTTCCTCATTCTCCTTGACATCTCTCACAGACAACTTGATGCTGCAACTCGTTCCCCCTAGAATCTGGTTTCCACTGATGCAAATACTCTGGGGCGTCCTCACTTTCTGGTATGACCCTTGTCTCCACCTACTCATCCATCCATTCATTAGGATCCAGCTCCAGCGCAGTACAAAACGTTCAACAGGTCCCCCTTCTTCTCCCCTCACCCCGCCCCCTTTCTCACGCTATCTCAACAGCTCTACGCAATCAGATTCTTACAAGGTATATCAGAAGCTTCTACCTTTGTTGGTACACATTATATCCTCGGCTCGTACATTCCTTTCCTCCCCCTAGAGTACTATAGTTGTCCTATTCAGTAGCTGGTACAAACCCAGTGAACTGGGAAAACGTTCTGGAATATTCACTAGTTCTGGCTTGGCCGGCACACTGTAAGCATCCCCTCCACTTCAAAACCAAGTCTAATTCATCTAGCTTCTCCGGCGTTCTCCAAGCAGCTGTCTACCAGTAAGCATTTCCGTCCGTAATGACGATTGTCCCAACCTTCTTGCAGGCATCTCGGCGGCATTGACGGACGCAGCGGTTGGAGATGGCTGTACGCAAAATCTCGTCTTCCCAGTGGCGCACCAGTAACCACCCAATAGTTTCGTCATCGACGGTGTTATCACCCTGCCGATAGCTCTCTACGGCTTTCTCGTATTTCCAGACGTTCCCGCGACGACAAAGGCGTTCTATCTTACCGAAGAGGTATGTCAGCCTGGTTAATGTAAAAATCCGGCTTGACCGGACAATTTACCGATCCCCAGGAGCGCCTCTTGTCATATGATCGCTTGGAACATGATCACGACGTCATTCGGCGTCCTCTTTCTTGGAACCTAGCCAAGCGAGTTCTCACCCGCTGGCGTTGGTATGGTTGCAGCCTCTTGGTCAGCTCTCCTGGGCACCGCTCCCACTACCTTCTAACGACCCGTTTCGGAACAGTTTGCCATCTCCGGCGAGACGGAGAGCTTTGGCTCAAACAACTTGATGGGTCAATGGCTCTCCGCCATCGGAGGATACTCTGTTGAACAAGTCGGTCAGTCAGAAGCGACAGATGACCCACGGTTAGTTAACACCACCCAGATTATTACCCATCGGGCGTGACAGCCTTTGGAATCGTGTCCACTCTCGTCTGTGCTACCTGGACAGACTTTACCCGTACGCGGTGGCCGGTCCTCGTCTACATGTGCTTCTGCTGCACGACCGCCGCCATCTGCATTCTAGTGTGGAGCAGCCCAACGGGCCTCAAATTTTTTGCGTACTGTGTGTAAACAAGCGATCTTTTCTCAACACATTTGCTAATCCTACTTGTCGGTAGACATTGCAGGCGCCGCGTATTCTGGACAAGCGACGACCTTTGCGTCAGTGAGCGTTCACATGTCCTCGACGGTTTTTACTCACACCACACAGATGGGCCAACCAGATATGCGCCGACGACGACCAGGAACGCGCAATTGTCCTCGCATCCATGAAGTAGGGTGTTTTCTCCCTTGTGCCAGTTTGGTTGTTACTCATCCTGTTCTCGGTTAGCATGTGGAACAATGCGGTGAATGCTTGGTGGCCACTGCTTTTCTATCCGGCGACGGATGCTCCCCGATTTAGGACAGGCATGATAACCATGATATGTACGTGCATGGCAACGCTGGGTGTCACTTGGTTGGTGTGGTACCTAGAGCGACGAGAACGTGGGCGTGACAAGGAAACGGCGAGGCGCACGTAACAGACTTGGTATGAACTCTTGCTTCACACGACGCACGCGGCTGGAGTACAGTGGGAATTGTCAGTTCCATTATCGATACATGTCACTTGAATTCGGATAGATGAACGAATGATGGGCAGAATTGAACCACATCCCTGATACGCACAGCAAATCAGATAGGCTAAAACCGCGTGCAAGTTTATCTTTACTTTCTACAAAAAAAAATAATAATAAAAGGAAGGGATAGCAACATCTCGCTCGACAACACGAGATATTATGGGCGATACACGGGGTCAGGACCAGCATGCTGTATCTGCACCGACAAAAGCAAAAGGTAAGGGTATCTGGATACGAAAACTTGATGAGTGTCGAGGAGTATCATCCAGAGTGCAACAGCATCCTTCTCATTCTTGCAAGATCACCAAGACATTTTGCAAATACGCTCTCCTTGTGTCCAGCATCAAGCGGCCCATACACTTTCCCTGCAAGATTACTGCTGTGGATGGAACTGTGGGGGAATGGAAACATGGGTATTGGAGGGATCGTATGCGTGGTCAGGTAGGAGCGGAGGCACGGGCTTGCGATCAGAGAACTTGCGCGTAAGATTCGCACCGCCCTGTTCGGTAGGCTGCGGGACAGCAGGGGACGGCGTCTGGTATGGAGCTGGGTTGGAAGAAGGACCGGAATACGCAGGTGCAGTGTATTGTCCATAACCCACGGGACCGTGATACTCTTGCTGGGGGACATATGCCGGCTGCACGCCATAGCCATAGCCATAGCCATACGCCTGAGTGTGGCCCGAGGAACTTACGCTCAGTCGGCGCTTCTCCATCGAGTTTTCTTCGCGCTCGTAGCGATCCGTCGCGCTAGGATCAAAGTTGACAGCGACAGCGATATCTCTCTCGAGACGATCACGACGGCGTTTGCGAATGGTCCACGTGATGACGACGAAGATGATGGCGAGAACAACGATACCGACAAGGGCAAAGACGCCTCCCTCCAGAGAAGGATTTTGCAAGAATGACGTGGTTGGAGCCGCCGTCGTAGACGCAGCAGGTAGCGTGCTGGTGACATAGACGATGCTGGTACCATCAGAGGATGTATAGATGGTGTCAGAGACTGGTGTTGGAGTGGGGGTAGGCGTGGGGGTAGGCGTGGGTGTAAGAGTGCTGGTGGTGCTAGTTGGAGGCCGTCAATGAAGTCCTGATAGTCTCATCGGAGATCATACAAAACATAAGAGACTTACGAGGAAGTTAGCGCTGCTGAGGAAGCCGAAGGGGTTGTCGAGCCAGTCGAACTAGAAGGTGAATGCGTCAGGGGAGCGCTTGATGTCGCAGTAGAGGAAAGTCCCGACGATGGCAAGACGCTTGTGACATCGCCTACGACACTGGTGAATCCGTTGACTACTCCGCTGATGCCCAAGGGATCCCCGTTGCTCTGCGAGGTCGCAGTAGTTTTCCCCTGGCTCACAGAGCTGGATGTCGAACTACCACCGAAGGGAAATGAGTGTTGGAGCGTAACCGTTTCTCCTGTTATACGGTAGGGACTCACAGTAAATTTCCCAAGGCTATGTAGTTGGAGGATGCACTGAGGAAACGAGCACGAGAACTGACACAAGGGGCTCACCTCCGCTAAGACCCTGCCTTTTGTTGAGAAAACGACGGTGGAAGCCACGGTATGGGTCCATGGCTAGGTCGTTGCTTAAGGAGCGAGAAGGAAGGAGTGACTTGTAAGTTAATCAATGGAATATCTTAAACACGACTTGTCGATGTCGGTTGTTGGTGCATGAACATGAACAAGCTCCAGGCAGGTAAAAGTCGTGCAAGGGAATGAGGAAAGGGTCGAAGCGGCTAGTGTGGAGTACCTGTCAAAAGCTTATTACTTGTTGGCATCGCGACACCACGCATAGCAACGGCCATACAATACAATACAGTACTTTGCTGCACACGAGTTGGCCGCCAACTCGTGCACAACAAAGTACATACTGTACCAACAAGATGCTACAAAGTGTCATCCAAGATCACCATTAATAAACTCGTCTCCACTGTCTCAGCGACTGGTCCTTGTCACCAAGCCATAGCTCTCTCCAGCCGTTCTCTCCATGATCTCCCTCAACGGTCCAAGGAGTCGCGTGAAGGACGGCGCGTCCAGCGCCGCAACTTTGAGCTTGGGTTGACACTGGTCAGCCCGATGCACTGCACTCACCGTCGCAGCTCTTGGCGCGAGTCGGAGCAAAGATAGCTCTATTGCATACACTTTAGCTTTAATATACATACAGTGCACCAGAAAATGCTCACCTCCGAAGTAATCCCCTTTCTTGAGCCGACCGACGGTAATCTCACGCCATTCATCTTCCTCGCACCGCTGCTTCTTGGTAACAACGGCTTCTCCCTCCTCGACGAAGAAAAAGGTATCTCCCATCTCGCCTTGGCTAACGACTGCCTCTCCATCAGGGTATACTCTGCTCACAAGTGCGTCCGCGATCTTGCTTCTTTCCCCAGGCTCAAGGGAGGAGAGCAGCGGGACCGTAGATAAAAAGTGCTCGTACATGGTCCGTCGTCTATGAGCAGCCTTCAATATGATCGTGCGGAACGTGATACGATCCAGCGCCCACACGGTCGACGGCTCTATAGCTTGTACGGTCGCTGCACGGGGATGTCCATACATCAGGGCAAGCTCTCCGAACGAGTTCCCCGGCTTGCACTCCATGACCTTGCGTCCATAAACAGGATGGTAACCAGGCTGCAGGAACTTGTCGGCTTGGGACGACATGGTGGAGGATGGGTTCTCCGTAAGCCACGTGGGTGGTAAAGGTTCGGGATGGATGTAACAGTGGAAAAGTCCAGATTCGACCACGTAGAAGTATTCTCCTACATCGCCCTGTCGGATGACCACTTCATCCTTATTTACGTGACGCTCCTGCATGGCACTCAGCACACCGGTTTCTTGTTCTTCATCCAGGTCACGAAAGATGAAGTTGTTTGCAATGGACGCTTTGATACGACGGAGTTGGTCGGGCGTTTTTGGATAGACAGGTAGAGGATCATCGTGACCACTGTCGACGGCAATCGGCTCTGCGCTGACAGATGTGCGACGCGCCAAAATAGTGGCGGAGGGGGCTTGTAGGTAGTCACTCGGACCCAACGAGAGAGAGCTAGTCATGGTGGGTGTGGATGTGGTATCATATCGCGCAAAAGAGTTGGACGGATCGGCGGAGAGTGGAGAGGTGGGAGGAAGCTCACGACCGTCCAGGGTGAAGGTGGGTGGTCCCATGCCATTGCTAACACCATTAGATTCGATGGAGAGCAATGCATTTCCGGGCACATTGAGCGTGCCAAAAGGGCTGTGGGAGAAGGTGGTGTGGAATGACGGCGCACGGCGCAAGGTAGCGGCATTTGAGAACGGGGAAACGGGTTTTGGGGTTGCATTGCGAGGGGCAAGATGAACAGGAGTGTCGACATAGAAATCGGCAGAGAACTGCTCCTGTATGGACGAGTGGCCGCGGTGAGCTAACGCGTCCCGCGTGCGTGTACGCTGCTCTTCCAAACGCGACTGGAACCAATTGGCGCAGAACTGGAGAGCATCTTTTGGTTGCACACGGTGCACATCACGAGTCAAGTCGGCGACGAGTGAATCAAAGGTCGACATCGTCGTGGACAGCGACGAAGGCGTGCTGCGATTGTCTTTCTTTTACGTTTGGGAGGTACAAGGCTCTCCCACGTTCACAAGACTAGACAAAACGGGTGTAAAATGCTCTACATACTAAAACAACACATCGCCTCATCGAAAACGGTACAAAACCAGTTAAACGACGTGCACGACAAGAAAAAAACCATCCAATCAAAGTAGAGATCACCTGGGATGCTGATACTGCGCCGGGTAACCACCAGCTCCGTAGCCCTGCTGGTTAACGTGTGCCACCTGAGCATGAGCATGGGCAACTTGTGCCTGTGCCTGTGCAATCGCTTGTACTTGCGCCTGAGCCTGCATACGTGCAGCGTCCGGTGCGACAAACATTGACTGCGGGTGAGGAGGGTACCCTGGTTGTTGAGGAACGAGTTGCTGTCCTGGTTGCTGGACAATTATTTGCTGTGGTTGCTGTGTTTGTTGCTGCTGCTGAACTTGTGGCTGTGGCTGATGGTGGGCATGTGGGTGAGGATGGGGAAAGTTAAATTGAGGGGGTGGCATTGATCCAGGTGTCGGGGATGGACCATACGAAGGGCTGGCTGTAGACGTAAAATAGGGGTGCGATAATGCTTCTGTAGCGGTAATTCTCTTGCTGGGATCAAATTGGAGCAGACGCTCAAGTAGGTCAATCGCTGGCAAGGTCACGTCAACCGAGGGACTTTTCATTCGAAGCATAGGACATACCCTGGGGCGACGCTTTAGGGAGAACTTGCTGAAAGGAAATTTTAGGATATTTAGGGTATTGCTTGATAGTAATTTCCGGCTGTCGAGACGAGACGGTGAGGTGTCAATAAACTCTTGCAGTAACTTGCGATCACATACAGAATCAGTAGCTATCTTCCTCAGCACGCGGTCATCCGGGGTGCCTATGATCCGCATGATGTGGAGCAGTTGATCTTGGTTATCGCGACCACGGAAAAGAGGCACACCCGAGATCATCTCTGCAAATATACAACCGCATGACCAAACATCAATGGAAGTATTATATGTCCGAGAACCCAAGAGCACATCGGGGGCGCGGTACCACAGGGTAACAACCTGAAATTGGAATTTCAAAAGAAAATTTAAAGTGCGAAATTTTCGGTACATACCTCGTTGGAGAACGTGTTGACGGGGACTCCAAAGGCCCGTGCCAATCCAAAGTCACCCAATTTGAGTTCCCCTTTGCGATTGATAAGAAGATTCTGGGGCTTGAGATCACGATGCAAGACACGATTCTCGTGACAGAAAGAGGTGCCTTTCAGGAGTTGATACATAAAGCTTCGAACCGTCGCGGGCTCGAGAGCGCCGCGCTCGCCGTGTTGGTCCATATACTTCTTCAGATCTTGGTCACAATACTCGAATATAAGAACGAGTTTCGTCTCTGTGTGTATAACGTCGTGAAGGCGCACGATGTTGACGTGTTTCAACTCCTTCATAAGGGAAATCTCCCGAATGGCAGTGGACGGCGTGCCTTCCTCCGCGTCCAGATGGATCTCCTTCAAAGCGACAATTTCATTGGTGGTCCTGGAGCGCCCCTACGTAGAACACAGTAAGAAGAGGATCTAATGGCCGGCATGTGCACGATACCTTGTACACCGTAGCGTATGTGCCCTCGCCTGTGCCGGGATCGATGAGTGAAACTGCCATCAGAATAAAAAATGAAGTTCATACCTAGTTTCTCTAGCTAATTTATGTCAGTGCGAAAGCATGGCGAGACGATGGGTCATGCTCACCTGGATGTAGTTCATGCTGAGATTCGAGTGACAAGTAGGGTTGCCGACTTGCGAGACTACTGCAAGTTATGTGGAATGGTACCGCCGAGAAGGCGAGCGGATGACTTTGGGCACCCTAGAGGAGCGGGGAAGAGTCTGGCGAGACTGTTGAAAGAGTTGAGGTGAGGGATACTTTCACGACAGACTCGGACAGAGTCACCAATCAGGCAAGTCAAAAGCACCGGGGTGTTATCAAAACAATTTTATTCTTTCCACCATCGAAACTGGAACTGGAGGTAACCGCGTCAACTCATCCTCGACGAGGCGCGTTTTTTAAAAAGTGTTCGGCAGGCCGACTGATCTCAGACTCTACACGATGGACTCTGCACCGAGACCGAAAAAACCGCGTACAAAATCATCCGCGCGGAAGACAAGCGTCGCTGCGCCTCACATTGCTGCCGACGAGATACTGGTAGAAAATCACTCCGCGACTGCAGTAAGTACACCGGAGTCCTATGACTACCGTTGTGTGTCTCATAGTCTTAGATTGCACCCAAAAATGCCCGCTATGCCGAGTCCTCGACGATAGCCATACATTCTGGCACGGAACTCGGGCAGGATCAAGCTCTCGAAGATCTCGCGGCTCGCCAAGTAGAGGGAACTCTCGACGCCGATCTCGCTGAACTAAGTCTCGGACAGAGGTTGTCAGCGTTGAATGGTGCTGACGCCGAGAACAAGGGTTCAGAATCGGACAACGACCAAGAGCTAGGCACGCCTTCAAGGCCCGACGGACAGCCAGATTCCCCCAATGTCGTACCTGCGCATTCGCTTACACGGACACTCATACAAGCTCTACATTCGTCTGACTCACGGCTTTTGGAGACATGTTTAACGCACTCTGACACGGTGCTCATTCGAAATACTCTAAGACGGTTACCTCCTCAACTTGCACTACCCCTTCTCTTAGCTTGCATGGAGAGACTAGGAAGAGGTGCAAGAGCTGCGAATATGAAGGGTGGTGGCGGAGGTGCTAGTTCACAGAGAGGCACGGTTCTAATTACTTGGATAAAAGCGACGCTCACTGCACACAGTGGCCATCTCATGACAGTGCGTTTGAGTCGTCTGCACGTCCTTTTTTCGAAGATCTCACCAATTCCAGATGCCGGACCTGGTCGCCAAACTGGCAGGTCTCCATGCTACACTGACAACGCGATTAGCACTACATGAAAGTTTGTTGTCCTTGAACGGAAAGCTCGACATGGTGTTGTCACAAGTTGAAATGCGATCTTCCTCGGCTCCTGCATCATTGACATCGAAAAGCCGCATTCTCATCCATCCAGACAACGCCCAGCAGCCAACTCGATACGTGGAAGGAGAAAGCGAAGAAGAAGGTGATCGGATGAACATAGAACCCCCAATAGAGAGTGGCGATGAGGAAGGTAGTATAGAAGATGTTGAGCTAGGAGGAGAAAGCGAGGATGAGGACGATGATGAGGATGAGGAAGTAGGAGAGTTTGGCGATGGAAATGAATCCGATGGTAGTGGAGCTCCATTAAATGAATTCGCCGACGAGGATGAGGACGATGAGGACGAAAGCGAATAACCATCTTTGCATGCACCGTTCTCCGCACGTTCTGACTAGTTCATTGCAATTGGATCGCGTGCAATCCAGGATAGATGGATACTTCCACGTTAAATAATGTCCTGAGGGCACAAATGAAGGTGTTAAATACTCATCTACTCCTCCATCCAATCATCTCGCCTGACACGTTCCACATAACGCTTGACCCATACCGCCCGTCGACCGTGTTGAGTCTGGAGCTGTTGCCTAAACGCATCCTTCCTTCGTTCTTCCTCGCTGGGCACCTGCTCACCGTCTCTCGCGCTCCCACCCTGCTCTACAGCGTTCATTTCTGTACGCAGCCGACTTTCCCGCTGACGAAGGGCAACTCTTCTCCGATTATACACCTCTGGGTGCAAGGTAACCACGAGCAGAGAGAAGAAGGACATCGCTTTGTGAAGGAAACTTGGCGGTTCAGGAATCGTCGCGGGCTGTTGCAGGGGCCAAAGTAGTTTGTTACCGTTATGGACGTTTGCAAGGGCGAGGCTATCTACGATCCCATTTGATTGCCTCGGTATCGGAGGTCCTTGCATTGGCTGAGCGTCGGGGATTGGCTCGGTATTCGGAACACGACCTCCTGGTCGCAGAGGATTGCGGTCTCCAGCGTGATTGTTATCTTGAGCTACGGGAGCAACAACAGGGGCAGCATCAGCGGCTCCTCTGGCCTGCGCACCGTTCGCTGCGAGCCCTGCCCCGTTGCCGCCAGCCCTATCTAGCGGTCGTAAAATGACGAGGCGAACATGAGTCCACATCTCGTAAATGATCCATGCGATGATGCACAATCCAAGTATGGGCTTGCGTGTGGGGGAAAAGAAATAAAGGAGGAGCACCGTTCGAAAAATGACCATTAACAAGGGAGCGATGAGGGCGCGTATGGGTATTTCTCTAATAACATTTCCTTCGGCATGCTCTGGGATGGGAGGTGCTCCTGCGATGTCCGGCTGAACGGTGGCATCGACGTTAGCATTCGGTACTGCTCGAAGAGGCGGCAGACCAAGCTCTCGAAGAAGGTCGTTCACATGCGGAGGGACGGACGGCGTACTTGGGACGGAAGAAGTAGGCGTGGGTAGTGGGTGTGACGGTGGCAGACAGAGGATAGAGAAGGTATATGTAAGAACATTGAGAGCATGCACCTGCAAGAGAGAGGGTGCACCCCTCGGGGTTTTAAGAGAGAGATATGCTTTGCCACTATAAGCATAATTAGGACAAAACGACCTATCACAATGGAATGCTCGCACTCGATGGTGATAATCTCGTAGTCGAGGGTATCGGCGGAGATGGGACTCGCCAACGGAGATGTGGCGTCCAATATATCAGGCCAAGTATACCCCAACCGCTCGAGGGTAAGCTTCGCCGCACTCCGCTTGATATCCACGTCTTCTAGGGGACTGAGAGCAGCCAACTTGGAGTTAGACAACCAAGAGAGTGCCTGCGAGTGCTTGAAGCGAATGAATGCGAGACTATCATTCGGGTCTGAGGCAGCGGAGGATGTGGGATAATGTTGAGACTCCATAGGAGGGCTCTCTTTGGTTGGATAAGGCGCGACAGGCAAGGAAGGCGGAGTAGTAGCATCGGGGGTTGGCGGATCGCTCGTCCAAGCTGACGGTCGCACAGACAGATGGACGGTACGTTGGTCGTCTTGGCACTAAAGCACAACGGAGGTGAGAATTCTGATGGGACCACCTATGCTTTCTTACCGGCCATAGCTCGCTTATGTTCTCCTGATTATCCAAGTACCGACCTCTCCATATGACGCGCTGACCCTCAGGCCGAGGATGACCAACGCACACAAAGGATATGGCTTGTTTAACGTCTAATACGGTCGCGCTTTCTGGTACTTGGATGTTAAAGGAGTTTGAATATGCGGGCAACTCGACGTGGATGACCACAGTGGGGACGGACATGATGGCGACAACGGATGACGAGAAGAAGCAGCCCTGTAAGTGATACGTGGAGGTCACGTGCAAATTCACTGCAGCCGTAGTCAACCCCTATCTACAGGGCAGGAACTTCCAGTGTACGACCTTCTTTGGAACTCTTGTATGCTAGCTCAATCATCTCTATGACTTGAGTAGTCTCTGCCCATTTGACCTCCAACTCCTCGTTGTCTCGGATGGCCCCCGCCAGGTTTCTAAACAGCCCAATATATTGCCCTGGTGCTTCCGAAGGCCAGCTTGGATACAGATCAATTCCGGTACACTGCTACGAAATAACATTCTCTTACATGGATTTGGTAATGGACGTGTTGTCCGGCGCGATGTTTTCGACAGTGCCATAGATTTCCTGGGGTTCCTGGCCGTATCCGGGTGCAAAAATGCTACTCACGGTGGGCATAGCCTTGAGTTGTTCTTCTTGTGTATCCAGGCCGTACTTTGTGAATACCCCTTTGGTGCCACGAACGACATAGCGTAGCTGCGGCGCCTTCGCGGATAGGATGTGGGAACGAAGCAACACGGTGAACGGGTTGGGGAAGGGACTTCCGACGTTGTAGTGCAAGTAAATCGTGAACTGTGGTTTCATACCCACTTAATGTGCATTCCAGGAAAGTGTACCGAAATTGTGCGTACAATATCGTCGACTTCGGGTTTAGTAACACCGCGTATGTTCTGGATGAATGCAGTGATCTTGGCTGGTCGGCCGAAGAGCTTTAGAGCTTGATCCAAAAGGTGCGCTCCAAGATCATAAACAGCACCAGCATTGTCCTTCCACGATGCCCTGATACCTGGGCGGTATCGATCATAACTGAAATCATGGTCAGTGACCTCGCCGCCTGCGCTCTGGGTACTTACTGGGATTCGAATTCTAGCAGATTTCCAAGATGTTGTGGAGACGAAGGGGAAAGTGCTAAGAGCTGTTTAAGGGCAATGTGATCGGAATCCCACCGCCTGTTCTGGTATCCATAAAGGACAAGTCCCTTTGATTTTGCTATTGCATCTAGCTCCCTGGCTTGGGCTACGGTCTCACTGACGGGTTTGTCAACAAGAACTGTTGCAGTGTCAGGGACTTTGGGAACAGGCACGAATTGAGATATATACCATGCTTTCCAGCTTCCAAGGCAGCCTTGGCTAGAGAATAATGAGTGTCGTTGGGGGTGCCAACGATCACAAGCTCGATTTCTTTGTCACCGGCCACATCTTCAATCGTCCGGTATATCTTCGTTTCGACGCCGAAACGTTCCTTAACTTTACCTCCAGGGGATTGGGGGTTACGCTCCAACACAGCGTGAAGAGTGAATAGATCGGGAAGAGCAAGAATAAAGGGAATATGAAAGGTCAACCCCGCGAGGCCAACACCGAGGACACAGGTTTTGATTGGTGCCATGTTATGGGTGAAAGGATACTGCGCCGCCAGACAATTGTCAGGTTTATATAGACCTCTCTTCAGATGACCTGCTGAGCCGGGCCGCTCAGGTCGAATGACATCATTTGCTCGTGACCAAGTCACGTTGACCACGTGATCGCGTGTGTTGAACCGTTCAATGAAACAATCTCGACGACGTGCACTGGCAAGAGTACGCACGATGCAGTGGTCACTTTCTCCCCTTCTCCTTCTCGCTGGGCATGTATTTGCCCAGCTACCCCTCCCTGAACCTCCTTTTATGCCCCCAAATGCTTCAGCCGGTGCAGTCTCCACTTCCGGTGGTACAATCCCGAATACCCAATGGTCATCGCTACTCGGTGATCTTCTCTACTTTTACGAAGCACAACGTAGTGGTACGCTCCCCGCGACCAACCGCGTCAAGTGGCGAAACGACAGTGCCCTATCTGATGGCCAAGACGTCCACCTCGACTTGACAGGCGGATATTATGATGCAGGAGGTACTGTCTGAATCAGACGAGACGCAACGTCTCCTAATTTACCTCACAGATTACATCAAATGTACATTTCCGTTGGTTAGCGTCTTTCTGCCCCACGTTGATCCCTTTACTCATCTCTAGTTAGTCCTTCACCCTCATGTCGGTCTGTTGGGGAGCAACAGATTTCGGCAAAGGTAAGACTTGAGCTTCTGCGATTGTTACCTCGACCGCAAAATCACTTGGCGCAGGCTATGACCTAGCAAATCAAACGCCGTACCTCGACGCCATGTTACGATGGGGCCTAGATTGGCTCATGAAAGTGAGCCAGTTGTTCTCGTGTTTCTTGAGGACCCCACTTTACACATTCAAAGGCACATCCAACAAACAGCACTCTTTTCGTTCAGATCTCTGACGGTATTGTTCACCTCATTGCCTTATTTTCGTTATCTGCTCATCGAAGTACCTAGTTAATGTAGACAACAACTATTGGGGAGGTGACCAGACCATACCTGGTCCACGAACATCGTATCAAATCAATACCACTAGGTACAGTTTTATGCAGAGATTTGATCTTCCATCCCTCCTGACTTTCAGTAGCCCCGGAACTGATGCTGCCGCCGGTGCGGCAGCAGCTTTTGCAGCTTGCTCTAATCTCTACCAGAACCGTGTCTTCTCGAATTCCTACTCAGGACCAGCAACACTTCAAAATTCTACGTATGCATCCTTGCTTTTACAGCATGCGCAAGCACTATATACTTTCGCTACGAGTACTCACGAAACAGAGTATCAGAACTCTGTCCCCGAAGTGGGCGATGCCTATCCATCCTCGGGCTTTGGCGACGAACTTGCTATAGCAGCGTTATTCCTTTCTTGGGCAACAAACTCCTCTTCACTATATGAAGAGGCACAATCTTACTACTCACAGTACAATCTCTCTGGCTACAAAGGTGTTTTCAACTGGGATACAAAAACCCCTGGAATTCCTGTATTATCCGCACAGATTGCGCAAGCAAATCCTACTTTCGGCAACATCTCTACTTGGCAGGACCAGGCTGAGACATACTTTGATGGAGTTGTATACGGAAGTGGAGACGGGTATACCACTACTGGTATAGTATCTTGGTTTACAAGTACTTGGGCTGGCATCTTATCAGTCAACAGGTGGTCTTTTATACTACCCAGGAGACTCCGTTAATGCTAGCCTCAACCCTGCACTCAACGCGGCCATGCTTCTGAATCGATACGTTCCGCTTGCCTCGACACAGACGAAGAAGCAAGACTATTATGTATATACTCACCGCCCTTCCGTTTCTGTGTGATTAACTGTGGATCTCTCAGAACTTTGCGAATAACCAAGTAAAGTATGCTCTTGGCAGCAACCCCATGTCCGGTAAGTGTTGTGTTCAGGCCATGTGAGTAGAGTGTCCCTGATACATTCGCGCCATTCGTAGCTCCATACATCGTCGGTGTCAACCCCAATTCACCGCAGAACCCGCATTCGGCGATGGCGAGCGGTGGCAATAATATCAGCGATATCAACAATGATCCCCCGCAAGAAGCTTATGTATTATATGGTGCTGTTGTCGGTGGACCAGACAAATTTGACCGTTACTTCGACATTCGCGGTGACTGGCCGGAGACCGAGGTTCGTTGGTAGAGACTCGTGACAGTGTATCAATGCTCATCTACTTTCCAGCCTGCCCTGGACTATAACGCCCCTATGTTGACCCTTGCTGCTATGCACGTCCTCAACGATACTTCGGATCCATATTATACATCTTTGCAAGCTGGTGCCTATCAGTCCAAACAGCCTCAGGGTATGCCGTGTGACGCAGCATACCAACAAGGTTGCAGTGGTCCACAACTCAGTCAGGCCGGGCAGATCGCAATGGGGGTCGTCGTTGGTCTTGCAGGTGTTGTCATCTTCTCGTTGGTCGGATGGTGGGGGTGGTTAGTATATCGCGGGGACTATGATCCATTCTATTAGCAGTAGTAGTTTGTGTTTTGCTCGTCATCTCAATGTTTCCTTTTTTTTTTTTGCACGTCACACTACATGAAAGCATTATTGTTACCAATGATGCTGGTGGAATGTACAGATGCTACAAGGGACTCACATGACTGAGAGCAGCGCCTTCCCCGACTACGAAGTAGAGGAGGGTTTTTGCCATCAGCAAATGGACCTCTCGCGTGTAAATCTTTCACCATAATAGCTGTAGGGTAATTTCTGGGTTGTTTGTTTGGTCGCTACTCGGGTATGGCTACTCAGGATATTTTGCAAGTTCATCACGAGGAACCCTCGACACAAAATATGAAATGAAATTCTCATAGGACGACACCTCAAGGTCTCATTGACCCTCCACCACGGCCATGCCACACCCCACACCACTACATCTGCATGCGCGCAAGCACGCGGCTGTACGCAGACAGTAACTTGGACAGTAATGTCTGTGTCATGGCGCGCACGCATGCTCATGCACTTGCATCCGGTCCTCTCTGCCTGCTGGTATCAAACTTTTTCTTACAACTCCATGCGACAAATGTTGCCTTGGCCGCTATGTGTAACGCCTGAAGTTACCAAACCTCAGATCTTTGAAACTGTTTTCTCGCCATCGCGATGCTCGTGCATGCCGTGCTGGCGGCTGCTGTTTGTGTCAGTAGCATTGCAAGTAAGGCACTATAGCCGAGTGGTTAGGGCAACAGACCAGAAATCTGTTCCTCTTTGAGGGCGCAGGTTCGAAACCTGCTGGGCCGCATCAGCCTTTTTCATGCACTGACTCAGTATTGGATAGTGGCGGCCAATTCTCATGCAACGCCGGACATTGCAAACGGTGACATTTGAAACATACGGGACA
>JBBPNO010000022.1:0-111549 GCA_038090915.1 Boletus eberwhitei
GCGGGGGGGGCCCCGCGCGGGCCGCGGGCGCCCCGGGCCCGGCGGGGGGGGGTGGTGGCTGGTACGCCGCGGGGATGTAAGTTGTTGGTGCGGGTGTCACTGGCGTGGCCTTGGCCGCGCGAGGGCGGGAACGCGTCCCGGTCCTGGGCGTCGTCGTCGTCGTCGACCATGTGTGAACATTTTTGAGGTAGGCTGAGAGAGTATCAGGACCGCCAGCACGGACGTTTAGAGATGCGACTGACCCTTGGATGGCGCAGCCTGCGTGCCCATTGCGACGTATGGCTGGAACTGGTTTGTTGCGGCATTGGACAGCTGGGTGATTGTCTGCCTGAGTTGGGCGTCGGTGAGACTGGTCATGTTCGTCGTCGGGTACGATGTCAACGCTTGTGGTGGTGTGTCGGCCATCGTTTAGGATAACCTCGGCAGCGGATAAAGTGTCTGTAGAGGTACAAGACGCGTATTACATAATCAAACACGCCGTTCCTGGCAGACATTTTGCTTCGCGTGCTCAACGTCGTCGTCGACGAGCTCGAGTTACTTTACCATGCTGTCGACGCTCCTCAAGATTAGGACGACCTCTTATACTCCCCTCGCACGAGCGTGCTTGAGACGCTATTCGACCTCTCCGGGGCCAAACGAGAAGTTGATCCAAGTATTGACGCGATGTAAGTTCCGTCGTCAAACGCGGCGAGAATGCTAACGGGCATTTTAGACATGGAAGAGGAAAAGGCCTCTGCGTCCTCGAACTCTCACAAGCTGCGGGCTTACTCGAAAGCGATCAATGCCATTGGTCAGCTGCCCGAGCAAGTTCGGTCGGTCGAGCAAGTCAGACATGCAAGTTCCTCTTTGTCCGCGTGATTTACTCTGGTCTCATGGGCTCCACCAGCTCGATGGGATAGGTGCACGCATCGCGAAGCGCATAGATGCTTACCTCTCTGGAACTCCCTATGTCCGTGGGTGGTTCACCTCTAGTTTCATTTCACAATCTCATACCCCTGCGGGCGAAAGGAGCCACCCACGCCATCCAGGTCAAGGAAAGCTAAAATTCCGGATCCCTCTCTGACGGAGCACACGAAACTCAAACCTCCAAAGACCCTTGAGGAACTACGCAGAGAACAGGTGGTGTCTTTATTGTCAAGTGTCAGTGGTATAGGGTAGGGCAATCTATTGTCAACCACCCACATATTCATTTCTTTGTACACAGATCGTCGAAGGCCAACGCGCTGTACGACGCAGGTTGTAGATCCTTTCAGGATCTCAGAGAGCCTAAATTTCTTGAGATGCTAAGCCGCCCTCAGCAGGTGAACGCACAATATATGATTGGTCTCGATCGCCTGACTCGCGAACAAGCATTGACCATCCGTGTACGTATCACATGATACCCGCATTCCCTCGTTGGTTTCCTCAATCTGCGCCTCGTAACAGGACTTTGTGACACAGAATATTTCATCCAAATATACTGTTTTGCTGAGCGGTGACTTGTGAGTCTCACATTCTTGTGCTCGGGAGCGAGTTTCACCTTTTTTCCAGCCGTCGTGGGACAGCCAGCGCTCAACACATCGCCCTTGTCGTGCTTCAACCTCAAACTACTGACATATTTCCACCCGAAGGTTCTCCAAGCATTGACTCTACTTTGATACAAAGGAACAGATACGACAGGCTACCTACTCCCTTTGCAAGTCACCCTGAAACCAAGGTCAGATCCAAAGTCCTACCAGACACGGCCACATTTTCCACAGAGATCATTTCGCCACTCGAGTGCCGAGGACTTCTTGCCACCGCTATCGCTGTTGGTGCTCAGAAGTGGGATGGAGTCATCAGAGTTCCCAAACGTACCGAGACCGAGAAGGAAGGAAATGGATGGGAGACAAGGACAGAGAGAATTCAAGGTGTGCAAAAGCGTGAAGGGCAATTTTTCAGTGCCGAGATATAGTGAGTTTGAAGCGCCGGTTTGTGCGTGACCAGCGACTCAACTGTGACGTTAGCTACGTCCCACGCCAGTGTGCAGGTGCATCTTTGATAACGCTGACGGGCGACCTGCAATTCAATATTGCCATACGAAAAGCTGCGTCCCGACTTGGACTTCGCTTGAATGAATATGGGCTGTGGAGATGGCAAGTGATGGCCACGACGGACGAGGTCGACAAACAAAGGAGTATCGAGCAGCACGGTGGATATTGGGAATTGGTCGCGAGTGAAAAGGAAGAGGATATTTTTGAGGCCGTCGGGATGGAGTGGGTGGCCCCGGAGAGGAGGAATTTTGCGAATCTAAACGTTGGGTCGAGGAAACGGAAGACAGAGGAGCTCTGAAAGCCACTGATATGGTTCGTCATATTACGAGTCGTGTCTAGTACCATATACTCCTTATCCTATGGGCAGGCAGGATTTCCACGCTTTTAATCCCCTCTATTCTATCTTGCCCGACCTCGATTCTCTTGCCCAAGTCCCAAAGATAAAAATCGATCAACGCGCTATTGACTTGTACCCGTGGTCCCTTTCGGACGTTGCCCCTCAGCCTCAAAATCTCGTCCCTTATACGCTCGACGCTCAGGATGCTTGCTGCTCTGATACTGACCTCCACGTCCGATCCTAGCGAAATGTCCTCGCCATTCTTCAACGTTTCCTGCAGCGACGGGGGGTACACGAGGATACCGAGGTGATGGAGGATCTGGGGAACGCGGTAATCCGCGAACATGGTGAGGGAGTCTATGCAAGGACCGTGCGGGAAGAATGGATGCGGGGCAGAGGTGTCAGGGGGAAAGAAAGCGGCCCACGTTTCAGCGACGAGAATTTGGGCGCGTTTCCAGAAGAAGACTACGGGCACGTGATGAGAAGAAAAGTGAACAGGGGGTGGATACGTACCCCGATGACCGCCGAGGGATCGCTCGTCTCTAAAAGAAGGAAAAGTGTCGGTGACGGTCTGGACGAGTTCTAAAGCTGTTCCTTTGCCGCGTCGGGATCTCTGAAAGACGTTCAAGAATCCCGCGTAGGATCCGCCAAAGTTCTGAATGTGTCACTCGAACGGCGATCGATCACGGACCCGATGAATGACGTACTTTGCATAGGATCGTGCCGACCTCTCTCATGATCGCAATCCGCTCTTTAAGTAACGGCAATTCCTCTCTCGACACCGCGGCAGCACGGAAGACGTGTGCGATTAGCGTGTCGGGACAGAGCACCTCGGACGCGTAAAACTCCGGATCGGTAATCGGAATGTCTTGTTCCAGAGCTGCACATGACCAAATGAACGTCGCGTGTACACAGAGGTTTTCAAAAGACCCACCTCGATTCAGAGCAGCGACTAGACTCCAATACCCCGTGTGGACAGTACGCGTCTCCGTGTCCCAGCCATTTCGCCATTCCACCCCGTACCGTTCTGCGCTCCCTTCCCTGTCCGACCAGAAGCTAAAGTTGAGCGACGAGATCAGGAAAATCCAGTTCAGACACTCTTTTGTGAGCGGGTTCGAGGCCGAGTACGGCTCCGGTGGACAAATGTGCAGAGGATGAGTCCGCCATGTCCGTGGGGTGTACGACTCCATGAACATCCTGAGTGAAATCTTGCAGTGTGCGTCGCGTCACCTAGATCACCGTGAAAAGGATGGACACGTACATATTCAGCAGCCTTCTTTACCCCATCCTCACTGATGTGTACAATGTTCGTTTCCTAGTGACGTCCATGACAAGTCTGCAAAACAGCTGAATGGCGACTCACCGCGAGCGCATATTCGCAGCTAGGCACGACCGGGTTGATGGTCCTCGCGGGTACCTGCTCGTCGCAAAACACCAAAGGGCTTTCCACAGACACCATTATGACTCTGACTGACACTGTGAGCGTGGGTCTTTTCGTTTTGTCTCAGGTGGGCTCTTCCAAAAATTTACGTCATATAAATGTCCGCTGTCCACGGTGGTCGTGTTTGATGTGTCCTCCGCAATATTACCAGGAGAACGAAAGACGCTCCATTTGGAAGTGTCCTCGGCAAGTCGTAGACTGTGTCGAGGCTTGTTCGACGGGGCGAAACTTTACCTCGACCTTGCCATACGGAGAACAATCTAAATTAAAAAAAAAAAAACTTTAGCCTTTAAAGCCTGGTGGATCTCGGATCACGTCATCACACACGATAATACCTCAAATGCTCAAACTCAAAACTTCAACGATACCGTACACACAGACAATAAAACTCGGACAATGTCCACTACTTGCTAGATTGCGAGCCTCGGCGCGGCGGAATGCCCTGTTCCCCGCGAAGTACTTGTTTTCCCTGTTCCTTGGTGTCGGGCTGACCAAGCACCTGATGGCCATCAGACCCTTCCTCGACAACACAACAGCGGCGCAACTTACTTTGCCATGAATCAGCTTGATAACACACGCATCAGCACACCCAAAGACCAAACGTAATCAGAGCAACCTTACCCTGGCATAACCTATTGTATCCAAAACCGTTAAACAACTTGAAATGAATGCGACACCAAGAAAACTGACCGTACACTTGCTCCTTGAACGTCGGACTGCGTTGCGGCGTTTCCACAACGTTGGTGTTTGGAGCATCCTGGATATGCTGCTGTTCTGTCTCAGCGGGCGGTTGGGTGTCTTGTGCAGGCATTGTCTCAGCAGCCATGATGGTCTGTTCAATGACCTTGGTGCTGCGGAAAATATATATACTGAAGGCCCACGTGATATGACATCACGGTGGCGTCAATCTCAAGTCGAGAATATATAATTACGCGATTGGCATAGTAATGAATGCAAGTCCGTCCCAAGAAAACGATGAATCCAATGTCCCGCCATATCACTGCAACGAGTGTTACAATCTGAGAATCCATTCGTCCGAAAAGTGGGCGTAACGCAGGGATTAGTGTGCGGTATACAAAAGCTCGGGCGCTGCAGCGAGTTCCTCAGACGACGATATGGGTGACGGGCCATATGCTCCAACTCCCGTACTATCGTCGTTCCAACGATCAGTAGCCAGCCGAATGGGTACAACCATTCTGAGTTCCTTGAACGGCGACTTGAAAAGGTCAGGAGGCGTCATAGTCAGCACCAGATAGTCCTGTGCTTCGGTTTCAATAGACCAATTACACACAAATTGGATCAGCATACCCGTACGGAGAGCCCACTAGCTCTGAACCCCCCGACCGTGACCTCGTCGCTTATGAAAATATCGCCAGAAAACGCCGCCCAGTCAGTCCCGATCCCCTTCATGTAGCATCAGAACAGTATACCAAACAGTCACTGTCTCAATACATACAGCGCTTCTGAATGCACCCTCACCAATACAATCTACTCGCCAGATATCTGGTTTGGTGCCAAGAACGATAGCATTGCTAGCACCGTGATCAGAATGGCGAAGAATTCGGTCATCGGCACAGCTCACCGAACGTCCACCGTTGTCTGTCGCATAAGTTGAATCCGTGTGGCCTGTCGCTTCTGAGAAATTAAGCCACCCGCAGGAGCGAATGGCAAAAAGGAAAGCAAGGAATCGGTGTCGGAATGGAACGATAGATGGAACGGGTTTGGCTGCCGAATGCAGAATATCCGTGTTGTAGGGATGTACAACTAACATAGCGATGTTGTGACTGCGTACAAGAGATGTACTGATAAACGAACCTTGGCTACCAGATCTCGTATCCCTCGTCGATTAGCCGCAGCAATCGAAGAAAGCAACTCCCATTGGGGTGTATCCGCAAAGCCACTGCTCAATGCGATCGCCACGAGCGGGACAGGCATTGGCACAGATGGGCGAGTACGAGGGAGATACAAGATCAGCGTAGAGACAGTCCTGTATAGAAGGATGAACAATTTGACGGTAGGCGCGCGACGTGCGCCGCATACCAATCATCTTTACGGAAAAATGTGGATTTGACCATATTGGGAACGTCATTGGGCTTGATGACGACTGCGTTCACACTGTAGCTGACATGTGCCCGGAATCCCGGGAGCCCTGAAAGATGAGCTTCAAAGCTTGGTGGCAGAAACTAGCGTGGACATGTAAAGAATGGTCTCAAGCTGAAGCCGTCTTGGACACCTACATACGTCTTGTCTCTATCGGAATACGTCGTGGGAAGTGAAAAGCTGAATCGTAGCGAACTGGGACACAGTGCGTCTTGAATCCTGTCCTTGATCCAGAGCATGCTCTTTTTCGAAAATAGCCTGTGGGTAGATGTTCCGCCTTCTGCTATTTCCACCATCTTCAGGGTACCCTCAATCTGAAGACGAGCTCGTCGACATCCGCCGCCAACAAAGAAGATACTCACCTGTACTTCAACACTGGTGATACCCTCGGTCTTGCTGATCTCCACCGTACCTTGGACGGAGGCACCGAGACCATAAACGGGAAGCACTACCCGAACATCCTGGTCAACCAATCTCAGACTCACGTTACCGCTTTTCGTCTGTTTGACGAACGAGCGAGTTGGTCTGTTGGGTCGCAGCCGAGGGTTGAGCGCCAGTCGGGACTCGTGTGTTCGCGGTATGGAGGTGTACGATGGCGAAAGGAGGTGCGATGGAGGACCATCGTATTCGGGGAGACTTGCAGCGGGCATGGGAGTGCTCAGGCAAGTTGCGAATGGCCTGCACCGAGAGACGAGCAGTGGACGTGTGATTAGTGTTCGTCCACCATATGGGTTAAGCTATACTTAAAACTGGCTTCCCACTCCGCTCGCCGCCTCACCGTATGGGCACGTCAGACAACGAGATCGCTGTGTCCCATTCCTGGCGTTGACAATCTGATGTTAGAGCTGTTCGCCTCGCTTCATAAAGTTGGTGCTCTGTTTCACCATGCGTTTTGGTTTTGGAACGACTACCGTGAGTGTTCTCAACCGACAGGGCTACATTCAAGTTGCCGTATGGATGCTATTCGACGCCACCCAGTCACTATTGATAACGCAAACGCTCCACCGGCTAAAATCCGCCCTTGCCACGCGCCCGAGCAATAGATCCTTGCACACCTTTAATGATACCTTTCAGCCCACTCCCCACTCCCGTCGAGTCCGTCAGCGGATTTCCATCTTGGTCGAGGTATATCCCGTCCTTTTGCAGCTCGTGAAGGTGCGTGTTCTGCACTCTCCGGATCGTATCCCGCCAGTCTTTACAGACGGCTGCATTATCGATCATTACGTTCACTTCTTGGCTGTGGTACCAAGACTGCGTATCTGGCGGGTGCTACGTTAGATAATGTTCAACAGAGTGCGTTCCACCGATGAAACTCACCCTGGTTTCCATTCCCCGCGATGCCCACAGCATCGTCAATGATCATCAGTTTGATCTTGACCGCAATTTCCAGTCAAACAGCACAGTGCAATATCAATGCAGTACATACATGGCAATTTCGTTTCTGTGCAGACGCGTTGATCGGCTTAATCTGGTCTTTTCCTATGGAGAAATCAGTGCAGTCTGGCGCAAATACTACCATCTGACGGTGGTGGAGCTCACCAGTATACCAATAGAATCTGAGTCTCTCCTTCCCCTCCTCGTCCAACCGCGCAAACATTTGTTTTGAGACTTCCTCGTTGATTCCACCTTGTCCAGGCAATACTTCCCCTCCATCATTGTATCCAACATCTATGTATAGCGTGCACTCGATCCCACGACGCACAGCATTCAAGACACCTTCTACCACGGGTGCGGCGTTGAAGGTTGGTGACTGTATGAATACATTCTTCTTCGCGTACTTCAGACCCGCAAGCCAGGCAACATCCTGAGCATTTAGTATTGCACTATCCGGATTGCCCAAATTTCCGTACGGCGCACGATTCAAGAGAACCATGGGACATTCCTCGTGTGATGCATGGAAGATGTGAGGTAAATATTCACCATCAGGTGATTCGGGCGATTCGTATTCGATGGTCCCATGCGTGTTTGGTTGATTATCTGCGTCTATAATTAAGGACATCAACCCTTGAAGTCGTGCGAATGTAAACAGGGACCAACTTAGATGTTCGGTAATCGTCTGGTATTTCCCCGAGATGAAGACTTTGCCATCTGATATCGCTTCAGGGGGGATTTCTTCATTCGTCAACTTGTGGTGCAGTTCTGCGCCTTTCCTTCCATCGAGAAGATATATTGATGCACATTCATTGTCCATTCCAAACTTGTAGCCACCCTCAGGTTTTTTGAATGGCCGGTTCAACAAAGGCAGCCTCGGGTACATCGGCCTGAACCAGCTAATGAGGGCCATGTCGTAGAAACTATCCACGATGGGACCTTCGAGGTGTACCATCATCTCCATGTTCGCACGATCTTGAATATTATTAGAGTTCACCAGCGCCACCTTCCGGTCAACGATCATGAATTTGCAGTGGAAGGTTCCTAGCAAGGGTCTTGGCGAATGTGTCGAGTTATACGGTCGAAATGTCTGATCCGAGATGTCACTCACTGGTGGAAATTCAGGAGCTCGAAATCGAGCCATGGCATCTCACTCCTCCTCGGGAGTTTGACTTCGTCACTCAACCATTCTTCTTCTTCGACAAGAACGTGGCTCTCTGTGAGCATCTTCAAATTCGCGCGGTCGTAGATCATCTTCACGACGACTTTCTTTCCCCGTTTCTCCGCACGTCTCGACAGTTCTTTGAAGGCGTCGCAGACAAATTTGGACGCTTTGGATGCTTCCCAATAGTTTGTAGCGAGAAAGACTTCGTTCTCTGCGTTGACAATACAATCGTAATAGTGTTGCATGATGTCCGGTATCCTGAAAACGCCTTAGCCTTCGTATCAAGCATCGCCTTGGAAGATCCTACAGGGATATTATAGACAAGTTCACGACTCCTCTGGAGCCCAAGAGAGGTGGAGATACGACACCGGCCCAAGGGTTGTTGTCTAGTGTGGTCAGAACGTCTACGTATATCTGAAACCTACGCATATAGGGCTGCCATGACAAACGATGCGATATCGCACTGACCTTGAGAAACAGATCGCTAGGTCGCGCACCGAAATCACCACACTGAGCAGCCTTGTCAAGGTCCTCTTGAGTCGGTTCGATCTCTTGAATACGCTCTAGATCCTTGTTCCCTGTGTGCTGGAAAAGACCCTTGAACGCCTCTAGATGGCTGCTGCCAGGAAGGCTGTGGTGCTTCTTGGGATGTTCGTCATAGTAAAGAGTCTTGGCAAGATGACCCGGGGCCACATCATGATCATCATCTGGTCCGGTCGCAGTGGCAAACGCAGCAGTCAGCGTCTTGCCTGAGTGGACGAGGGAGTAGACCTTCTCTGAGATAGCCATTGAAGATTATGATGATGGCAGTTTCACGGCAGACTGTGCCGGTAGTACTAGTAGTTGCCATCAGCTCCACTCCGATCGCTATCCATTTGACACGTTCCTGCGCAGTCCCAGTCACTGGAGACCGCTCTCCAGACTTATCAGGCCCAAAAATTAGTTGAGGTAGTACCCTTGTGATACCTTGTCAATCTGTGTACACAGCAGTACTTGAGTTGTCGTACAAACTTTGGGTTTGCTCAAATAACTCGACTTTCCAATTATCATTAATAGAATTCTAAACGAAAATATCTATAGCTTAATTGAATTCCTTAAATAAATGGTGCACCCATGATATTCAGGATCTGTCGATCCAAGGGTGTGTGACCAGACGAATAGGAAACGCCTGATAAAGTTGCGGAGGAATGGATTGCAGTGGACCAGGGGGGGCGAGCAATGAAAGTACCAAAAAATCCTGATACGCATGGTGTTCAAACTGCCAAGGTTCCGAAATATGTAGACGAGACTCACCTTGACTTCGACCACGGACGTGGTAAAACTAGAGTATTCGATCGCTCGCTCGCAATGGATTTCACCATCCCAGTTCAGTGTCGCCGTGTTGTCTGAAGTAGGCTCGACAGCTGTCATGGGATTGGGAAAGACCCTGCCTATACCGAGGACGTCCTCTTGAACATCTTTCTGATGTCCAATCAACACGGTCGTCCGTCGGAGAAGGAATACGCGAATGGGTTTCTCGAGGCAAATATCACTTCTTGACACATGTCCGGCGATGCTGCGCAGAAATGACGCTGAAGCGCAGAATGATATGTGAAACGGGACAATCTCCGACGACGAGAATACTCGAACTGAAGGCACGAAGAGCTTGCGGGAAGAGGTCAACTACCCATGAGGAGACTTTGCACTGGATGACTCACATGGCATTGGGCCATAAGTGGCTCTTCACCTTCACTCGAGGGTGCTTTGGTCATTCCCCAGATCTCTTCTTGCCATTCTTCTGGGCAGATTTTTATGGAAGAGAAACAGGGAGGTGACGGCCTGGGTGGACGAACCCGGGGGCTATAGTGTAAATGCGCTGACAGACGAACATCCCTGCATAATTCGGATGAGCTCGAAGCCCTCAATTACACATACGTATCACTGACTTGGTTCGGGAGAATATTGGACACGAGATCTTCCGAACTACAACGTTTAGCGAGTGCACAATGGCCACTCGGCAGGGTTCCCTGACAGACATGGAAGGCGGAAGACGACGCGAGCGACCATGATCTTTGTCCCGGTATGCAGAAGGGAAGGATAGCGAGACAGGCAGCAGGCTGGGACACACGTTACTGGTCGAGTCGCTTCTCCGCCACAGCAGGCGTTCCTTGGAGAAAAGAGTATGCAATAATACTCCTGATCTTGTTTTCACCCGAACTTGTGCCTCTAACTATGTCCAAGATCAAGAAAGATGTTGAGGAGAGGTGACGTGATACGAACCTTGACTGTTACGGACACGACTTTTTTCCTATCTGCTGGTGCGAACTCACCATACACAGTGCTGCATAGCCCAAAAGTAGGTATCCCATCCTCCTGCCGACAGCCTCGCAACGTGAGGGACATGCCGTGGTCTTCGTATGTGAAGGCATAGTTTTCGCGGAAGTGAGTTGTCTCCCTTGGTGTCCTTTGGATGCACTGCTCTCCGGGTAACGGCGTTGAAGAGTAATCAGGTGGGATGGAGGGTGAATAGTCTGGAAGTTCTATATCGGTGAATATTTCCATAGTAGAACAGGACAAGGAAAGAGGCCGCAGAAATTAGCAGGCTCGAGCGGGAGATGTCTCATGGCGACGCTCAGGGTATAAATGAGGAACAGCCTACAATGCTCTAAGTAAGTACGCAACGGCTTGATGAACAAAGTTGCGGTGTTGTTGGTCCGGAACCGGGCGCTGTCTGTGGCAGTGCCTGGAATGCATTCAAGTTGATGCACCCGAGTAGCGGTGTCTCATGCTGTGCAAGACTCTGCTCGAATAAACACAGATATTTTGATAGCGAAAACACTGAGAATCGTAGCCTATGGCTAGTAATCGATGGGACCAGCAGTATGGATCAGGTTGAGGGATGTAAGTATGTACCACTCCCACCCGGCACGGGGTTTTCAGGTTCTTGGCTACACGGTACTCGACATCCGAGGGGGAATCTCAAATCTGCATGAATGGAAGCTTTGAACGCAAGCAGTTGGAGTTCTCAGTTCGGTGAGAAGCTCATTGAAGGGTCCATCAACGGATACCGTGTTGCAATGGAGTATGGGGAGCCATGAGCAGGGTGCCTCGGCTACGAATATCAATAGACTACACGAGTCGGTATCACAAAGTAGAAGCGAAGTTCACCGGGTTCATTGTAGTTTGGCTCGAGGGGAAGTGTGATCACAATGTGCCACTAGATCGACCTTCCTATGACCACGCAAGTACTAACTCACAGCATCACTCGACCAACGATCTGTCACGAGTCGTATCGGACAGGAATGTGTTACACCTAGCAGTGGTGACTTGAGTGGTTGCCGAGGAGTGATCGACAGAACGATAGAGTCCTGTGTCGAGTAAAACTAAATACGGCACATTTGAACTCGAGTGGATGGTCATACCTTGACGGAAAATTGGTTGGTGGAGAAACTGGGAACGGTGACATCTTCGCCGCATCTAAGTACCCCGTCCCAGTCGAGAGAATCCAAGCCTTCCCCGAGAGGACGCCGTAAAAACGTTTGATGTCCTGAAAGTAGGGATTGTGAAGGATCCAATTTCCCCTCACCGATGTTGCGGCACGCCGTGGCGTATTGTCCGTGTATTTTGACGCTGGATTGTCGGAGCAGATATACTCTGATGACTATTCCCCCATTCCGTTGGCCAGTAGCACCCTGATGGGCGGCATCATAGCCTTGCTCAAGGAATGGAACAAGTGACGCGGGGCTACCACGAAATTGTAGATGGAACGGAATTGTATCTGAGAGAGCATAAGTCTGCACAGAGGGGACGAATAACTAGAGGCACTTTATCCGTTTGAACAACGTTATTGCAAATCAACATGACTCACAAGACATTGGGCATGTGCCAACCCCGAACCTTGTGACATTGGTACAGTACATATGACTTCGTGCCATTCTTCAGGAGAGGATTTTACGGTGGACATGAACGACAATTCACTGGAAAGTATGGGCAGATGCGGACGGTTTTGCGGGCGGTACATTAGGGGCACCTTAACACTGAAGATGACCTATTAACCGAAAGGAGTCTTAGGTCACATAGTAAGCATAGTACTTACGTTTCATTGCCTTTCAAAAAGGATAGGAACTGCCGTGGACGTGGCAATTCGATTGTCAGCGAGTACGAGCAAGCCGCATGAGGCTCACTACTCTCGAAGGTCGGCGGCAAAGCCCGCGCCTGACCACCATCATCAAAGGTGCGCGGGAACGTGACCTCAAACGGGATTGTTCGAGGACGTTGTGCATGAGATGCGCTCCACAATACGCAGGTCATAGAAAGAAAGGCAGTCGAAACAGGAATCCCAGAAGCATGAAGAAGAAAGTGGCCCTCGAGCTGAGAGGTCATAAGAAACCCGACTGCACATGTATAGGGATCAACTCTCACCTTCAGAATCACAGATGTTAAACCGTCCGTCACGTTGCCGAGTATCACATCCCCCTGGATGACCCCACACCGACCGTATATAGGATATGTACTGCCAGGATGCTGGTCTCTAAGAACAATGGTAAGGGGGTCGGTTATTCTACGATACACCCCAGTGGGACGTCGCGGCGAGGCACGGCGAGTGAACTCGATAGTTTGTTCTCCTGGTAAGAGCCCACTCGAATAGCGCGGCGAGGGAGTAGAGGGAGTGTATGGGGGCAAAGTATCGTTTCCCATATTGCACGACTCGGCGTGACGAATACTGAGTGTGCCATGCCAGCCCACATCTCAAACACGTCGGATGGATACGGAGCCTTGGCAGTTGCCCGGTATACATGACTCGAAATGACTTTACCGGAAAACATCCGAAATGAGAATGAGTCAAGGAACATTGTCATGCGGCGACCAAACAACCAAGAACGGTTTTGGGCTCAAGTTCAGCATCACAGCAGACTGCATTCATACTTTACAGTAAGTAAAATTATACACCCGCGTCTGGTTTGTCATCCTTCAAAACCACACTCGGCCCAAGGTCAACTACAGTGTAGAAGGAAAATGTTTTGACTTCAGGGGCTTTTGCCGTTCTAGACGGTGTACCTGCGCCATCCTCGGAAGGCAGAGGGTCATCAGATCGGTATGTATATGAAACCATCAGGTTGAACTACGTGAGAGATCAATCCGTCAACAGTCAGTCACATCCGCAGGAGAAGGTACAAACCTTGACGTTGCCCCTGAAGCCTGGCTTGATGTTTACCTCGCCTCCCACAATGGTTACGTTTGCCCTCCTTTCCAGTACGCCAACGTTTTTAAGACGATTGCGTGCTTCCTTGTCTCTGATCCCTCTTCCAGTATCTCCAATTCCAAGTTCGTCATCCTCTACTCCAAACATGTCTTCGTCATCGTCGTATTCCCATGCCTCTGCAAAGGCTGCAACAGAAAACGGCGTGGTTGGCAGCGACACCTGGTATGAACGCCCATCTGCAACTCTTTGGGGAGATAATCGCACTTGGATCGGATCGTATAATGGGTTGGTCAACGCGAGCTGAAAAGGATTACTTATTCCAGCATGCATAATGCCACTCTTGGCATCTATACCGGAGCTGGGTGCCTTGCCCGCCACTCGTTTGGCTGCCTGCGTTTGAGGAAACCCAACAGAAATAGCGGGCAAGTAGTTGGCTGCCACAAGCTTGATCTTGTAACGCACGGATTGTGCTTTTTGTTCCGGCTTGATCAATATATGTCTGCACGCTGGACATCGTTTCGAGACTTTTGAATGTAGAGGTATCCGATGCGGTCGTAGGTCGCTTGAACATGAGTGAGTAACTAGTTTTCCCAAACTCATTGACATTACCTTGAGCGTGGTGGTGTCATCCAGCTGTTTCCCCACCGTTGTTCAAGCTTGGCTACCTCTTCAATGGTTTCCATGTGTCTGAGAAGTTCGACATCCGCGTCGTCCCCACCGCTACCGAGCTGATTGAAGACAGCAGTTTCCACCCTGCTCTTATACTCGGGCATCTCATCTTTGTTTGCTGTTCTATCTCGACCGGCACGGCTGCGGCCAAGCGGGTTATACTTGCCAACCCCAGGAATATCGCGCGCGAGCGCGGCAGAGGCAGCGGCTGTGGCAGAGGACGTGTGTAGGTGATGAGATGATACTGCTGGCAAATGCGATGAAGATGAAAGAGATGATGTACGCAGAAAAGGCTCGAAGTGCTCTTTCAAACGTTCAAACTCCAGTGATTCCGGGGCAGAGTCTTCGAACTTTTGTAATTGCGCTAAACACGTCATATCAACAAGATAAGAGTGAGGGATGCACCAGTTGTCCTGACCTGCCAACCCAGTCGGTTTCTCAAACGAGATGTCGACCTCGGCCGAGTCCCAGCGACAATGGCCACAATACAAAAAGTATGGGGCTTCCCCGACATTACTGAGCGAAGTTGAAGGTCGGCCATCGCCATCATCTGGGGGGTCGGAAGCTACTACAGACAGAGTGGAGCGACATATGGGGCAAGAGAAACAATTGCGTGCACATCTATGAACGATGAAATTAGACATCTACACTAGTCAAAGGCGACTCACCGGTTCTTTTCAGCCCTCACACTTGCACTAGGGACCTCGAATAAGCAGTTTGGGCAGTAATAGCCACTGACTTCAACAGAGACACATCGATTACATCGGACGGCATCACATTCTTCGCAAAAATAAAGGTTGTGCAATGGGTGAAAGCTTGCGGAGGATGAAGCCAAGGTTGGCGGTGGTGGAGTGTGCAAGTTTGACCCAGACATGCAAGGGCAATAGTATTGGATGCCTGGCCACATCTCGTGTACAAAGCAGCTCTCAGTGGAGTGAATTCGAGTCAGTACTTCAAGAGTACAAACAATCTCATTCTGCGCGCATATATATCTTACATAATCGGCTAACTATCCTGCCAATAACTTACAGCTTTACGTCAACAAGTTCTCCCTCCTCTTACACATCGTACACGATTCTCCCACCAACCCAAGGGTAGGGATAGTTGTGTTGGTACCAGTTACGCACGCTGCGCCTCTCAGCGACCCGCGGGATCGTGGCATAGGATCCTCCAAGCTGTGAAGAAGAGACATTAAACAAAGGATGATTGGAAGACAGGTTCAAAACAACGTACTACGACTTGGTGATGACCATCAAAGAAATCGGCAGAGTACCTACAGGAATGGTCACTAACTGAACACACATCAAATAGATTTTGCTCACCCAGGGTACAGCTGAGATGGAACAAAGCCTGCAAAATCATCTAATACGGTCGAGGTCCATTCCCACACACCGCCGTTGTGTCCCTGGCCACCACGGTCCTCTACACCGGTCGTAGCACTGAGCGAGCGTCCAGTTGGTGCATAGTCACAGCTGCTCAAGCGAATATGTGAAGTTACTTACGGGACAGGATGCCAGTTCCTAAATCCGATATTCGCACCACCCTCATATCCGCACGCGAACTTATCCATGAACAGGCGGAGTTCCTGTTCAGTAGGGAGTCGTCCACCCTTGACGCTCGCATACACCGACATATTGTCGTAAGAAGCGAGAACGGGCCAGTCCCACGCAATGGTCATCGACACGGGACCATACAGCGAACGGACTCTGATCTCCCCGTCTTCGTGCATCACCCAGCTAGCAGGAAATTCGACGTTGTCCTTCGGGGTACCCGTGTAGAACTCGAAGAATTCACCGTTGGTGATGGGCCTCCAAGAGATCCTAAAAGCATCGACAGAAACCTGGCGAGATGGACTCTCGTTATCCCAGCCAAAGACATGCCCTTGCACATCTAGCGCCTTTATAGCATCGTCGGCTTCGATGTCGTCGATGCCGAGAGTAACGGTAGTAGCTTCGATGACGACGGTAGGGGTTGAAGGCTTGGGAGCAACATTCCACAATGCGAGCAGTGACTCCCAAGGGGGCGTAATGAAGCCTGGCGGAGGGATTGTTCCACTCCCAGCTCGCTGGAGAAGCATATATAATAAAGTCTGACATCGGGTGAAAATGGCATCCAGACATGAATGAAAACAAAAAACCTCAATGTGTAGTGCCTCGTGCTCGTATGTCATGAAGAGCACTCGAGCAAATTTTCTCGTCAATTGGATATTGCCGTTGGATATATCCATGTACAGCTTCGTGAGTCGCTCTCGTACACGACCCCCGAAGGCAAGGATGCTACTGAGCGATGGCCAATCTTCGGGGTTACGTGGGACTTCAGAGTGCGCCTGACAAGACTCCGTCAGCATCTAGAATAAAACGGAGAGAGACACAAACATGGCATTGGGTTGGATCGTCCACATTAGGGTCAATACCTCTCTATCCATGGGTAGGAGATTGAGTCGTGTACAGCACAAGATGAGACAACCTACTTCAAAAATGAACTACGTTGCAAGGATAAATACGAGTCACTTCATAAACAGGGTGCAAAAAACCGACCTTGAACTCCTCGGGCTGAGTGTGAGGTTCTTGCAGCAGACGGGAAAGATGAATATCCAAGAATGCGGGAATGTGACCAAGATAAAACAAGCAAATGTGACGGAGATCAATAGGCTTCTCGAAAAGCATGGTCGATGGAATCATCCGGAGAGTGACGAAGTCCCATGCGTTCCATATGTCTTGCCAATCCCGCATGCTAGGAACACCAAACTTTTCACCGATGATTTCCTTGGTGGGCACAGTAGGTGACGACAATAAAGGAAACGCGAATGGTGGACGCTCGAGCAGCCAAGCGGAGAAGCGTGACGTGCTATCCATCCAGCGCTGGACAGGTCGCAAGTTGGCATCAGTGAACAGCGTATAGGCGTCTCTCTCCGAATACTAGAGAGGATGAGTATGAAGGATCTGGCGGGAGACAACTCTCTACCTTGAGAGACATCTCGATCTTGAGAAGCTCATCTTTGGAGAAATAGACCTCTTCGTTGGCGCCTGGGATGGTGATGTGGTGAGAGTGTAGACACTTGTAGAATGCCTCATGGGTACCTAGAGAAGCGTGAACAAGGAAGCCGCGATTCGCCGTACCTCGAATAGACTCACGACTGCCTTCATCATAAGAGTTGGTGTATTCCCAGTTACCGAGATCAAAGAGCTCTGAGTCACCGAGAGCGATCCCGGCGGCCTTTAGGCCATTCATGATGAAGTTTCTGGTATGACCATGGGGATCGTTGTAAGCAAGCTCGATTTCCTCGCGGCCGTTGTCGTGATCGAGACCCAGCAGGAGTGTATCCCCATAACCAGCGCGTAATGGCAACGAGCGAAGGAATTGAACATCCTCTCCGCGCGAAAAATTGCCGATGGAGGACCCTATGAATAGAAGGTGAAGCTGTGGTTGTCCTGGCTTCGTCACGTCGGCATCTTGCGTGACTTGTCCGGTGAACGCAGATGATCCGGGGACAGGGCCTCGACGAGCACTCTGAAGCGCATAGCGTTCAAGCGGCGCACTGCCAGTGTCGGTGTGGACCCCGTCATCAACAGCCTCCTGTAAGCCTCCTTGAAGTACAAAAGCGATGCCGTTTTCATAGGTGCCAAGCAACCCTTTTGCCTCGATCTTTCTTCCAATAGCGGAGCCTACGTCGGAATTGCGCAACTGAATCAAAGTCCGTTGGATCTCTCGTTCTTCAAGATCGAGTGCAAAGTATGTCGCGGAAGGGATGGTAGGGGTCTCTGACACCAAAGTGGCGAGAGCATGCAGTAAATGTGAGGTCTTCCTAATGGCACTGGAGTATACGCATCAGCGACATCTAAATTGTTGAGAGAGAAATTGGTTCCCAGCAATATCAGGGGTTAGACACATGTAAAGCGTTGTTCCGAATGCAGAGAATGGTCCAGATGTGACCGAAACTTGGCGTGACTCACCCTGCGCCGAGCTCCAGTAAGACCTGGGCTGGTGGGTTTTCACTGCTTGCCAGCGAACGACTTTGCATGATCCGCACAATTTCGGAAGCATGCGCGCGAAATATTTCCTCCTCAGCGCCAAACAAATAGTACTCTGGCGCATCTGTGGTGATTTTATCATAAAGTCTGAGGCCGCGCTCGTTGTAGAGAAGTAGAGTAGGCAATGTCTTGGCGTTAAACGGTGCCTTAAGACCCCTAACAATAATGTCGGAGAGGTCGTGCTTGGGTTTATATGCACCATTGTGGCAGTTTCGGATGTCAAAAATGCGAATTGTGGCGCTTGCGTCGCCCATGGTTAAGAGGGAGAGTCAAGTGCTGCGGGGGTTCTTGCTAGGAACTGAGTAACAACTTCTGACGGATGGGGTCCTTTTATGTGGACCTCTGGGGCCGTAGAGCGACCCATGTGCCAAACAGGAACCAGGACGCTGAAGTAAGCGAACCGTTCGAATGGACGGCCAGAAGCCAGGAAGACTGAACCAAGGGCCAAGTTAGCTCCACAGATAAGCAGAAAAGGGGCACCATATTGGCATCTCATGCACGCCACTGCACCCACGGGACCTCATTTTTTCCAAAAGGCGACTAGAATAAAACAAGGGACCGCTGAATTGGGTGTACGATCACGATCTTGGGGTTTCCATGACAAAGCGCCTCTGATGCTTGAAGCTGTTAACTTGGACGATGGATAGTTCGTCGGCCACATTTGCAAACAGTGAACGTTCTTGAAACACGGGAATGTTGCTGACCACGACAACGATGTCGTCAGAACCTGACCCGGGACAGATGGATGGGGGGGGGATACATCATGCGAACGTGCGCCAGCCAGTTGTGTGGTGAAATATTGCCCGTCACCGGTGAGGTAGGTGTATTTATTCGCGAGTGCGGTGAACGGGACTCTACTATATATCTAGACCCCAATCACGCAAGTTAATTCAAGATTGCGACATCTGGCAAATGCGGGGATGAGCCTGCGCGCGCCATCTCTACACAGCATCGCGTACCCAGGTTACCTAATTAGGCTTACCGGTATAATTCCGAGCCTGCGATGGCATATAGGCCTCAAAGTCTGGTGATACCTTTCAGCCAGGTGACCGATTGTAGGACGTTATGCTTGTAATTTGACAGAATCATCAGAGGTATGAGCCATCTGACCCCCAGATATGGTCGTGAGTTTAAGAGAAAAATCATAGGTTAGCCTATGTGAGTTCTCTACACCATGTGCGAAGGAAAAAGCTTATCGATTCTGGAGGTGTAGGAGAGAATCGTCACGCTCACCAGTTTAATCTCCTCTTCGGCGCGTGGTCGTTTCAGTGCTCAGTCTTGGAGCCGCTTATGCCGCCTGACATTGGAGTTTTAAATGTCAAGTCCTGCACCTGCTCGGATCCGATGCATAAGCAAAAGGAAATGACATTAGAACGAGTAGTAGTCGGTCTGAGTGTAGCTATCTAGTTGTTGAGGTGTTGGGAGGCATACTGATTTTTCTGCACATGCATCGTGGGCCACACAGCTGTGTTTTCGGCACCTTCAGAGTCGGAACTTGAAAGTTGTGTAAGTAGGCAATACGGACTTAGTCAGCCAAAGGACTCTTTCTCCGTCGCCTTCAACATCGACGATGAGCGCTACGTTTGTTCCCCCACCACCGGGCATGCCACCTCCACCACCAGGCATGCCTCCACCACCGGGTTTCAGCCAGCAAGCCTCCTCCCGTATACCTCCAGAAATGCTCGCGCAAAAAGCGCAAAAATGGGTTTCAATGCAAAAGAAACGCTATGGTGAAAAACGCAAAGGAGGCTACGTTGATATGGGCAAACAGGTGTGTGCAGTTTTCTTTCCGTCGCCCTTGATGCTAACATGTGTTGTAGGACCTCCCTCCTGAACACGTCCGGAAAATCATCAAGGACCACGGAGATATGAGTAACAGGAAGTTCCGCAACGACAAACGCGTTCACCTTGGTGCACTCAAGTACGTGCCCCATGCTGTCATGAAACTTCTCGAGAACATCCCCTATCCTTGGGAGCAAGTCCGTGAAGTCCCCGTCCTCTATCACATCACTGGCGCCATCACATTCGTGAACGAAATTCCTCGTGTTATCGAACCCGTTTACCATGCACAGTGGAGTACCATGTGGCTCGCTATGCGTCGAGAAAAACGCGACCGTAGACACTTTAAACGCATGCGGTTTCCTCCGTTCGACGATGAAGAACCGCCGCTCGACTATGGTGACAATATTCTCGATGTCGAACCTTTGGAGGCAATTCAGTTGGAGCTGGATTCTGACGAAGATGGTGCAATCATCGACTGGTTCTATGACCCAAAACCACTTGTCGATACCCCCTCCGTCAATGGTTCCTCATACCACTATTGGTCACTCACTCTCCCAGTTATGGCGAACCTTTATCGTCTTGGTCGTACTTTGCTATCGGACCGTCCGGATAACAATGCGAGTTACTTGTTTGACAAGAAGTCCTTCTTCACAGCCAAGGCACTCAACACGGCCATCCCTGGGGGGCCAAAATTCGAGCCGCTCTACCGCGATATGGATGCGTTCGACGAAGATTGGAACGAGTTTAACGACATCGGCAAGGTAATCATCCGGAATCAAATCCGTACCGAGTACAAGGTTGCGCTTCCTCACCTCTATAATTCGTTGCCTCGGTCGGTTCACCTGTCCCCGTACCACGTGCCCAAAAACGTGTATATTCGGACGGATGACCCAGACTTGCCCACATTCTACTTTGATCCCCTCATCAACCCCATCTCCCTCCGAGGGGCAACTCCCAAGAATGCTCCTCTTGTCCCTCACGAGGACAAAGTTTTTGGCCCCAACGGTGCTGATGAGGACGACTTCGAGCTTCCTGGAGAAGTACAACCGTTTTTGGAGGAGAAGCCTCTGGAAAATGACCTCACAGCGGATGCTATTGCTTTGTGGTGGGCACCTGATCCGTATAACCGCCGGTCTGGTCGGATGAGACGTGCACAAGACATCCCGTTGGTGAAGAACTGGTACCTCGAGCACTGCCCTCCCAATCAACCCGTGAAAGTTCGCGTCTCGTACCAGAAGTTGCTCAAGTGCTATGTCTTGAACGAACTCAAGAGTCGACCGGAGAAAGCCATGACGAAGAAGAACCTATTCCGACAACTCAAGGCAACGAAATTCTTCCAGACAACGAGGCTTGACTGGGTTGAAGCTGGTTTGCAAGTCTGTAGACAAGGTTACAACATGCTCAATTTGTTAATCCATCGCAAGGTAACCAGTTTTCAACGTGCACCGTAACCATTCTTAATCTAGTGTGATAGAATCTGAACTATCTTCATCTTGACTACAACATGAACTTGAAGCCTGTTAAGACACTCACAACCAAGGAGCGCAAGAAGTCTCGCTTTGGAAACGCTTTCCACTTGTGTCGTGAAATCCTGCGGCTCACCAAGCTTGTTGTTGATGCACATGTCCAGTTCCGGCTTGGCAACGTCGACGCTTTTCAACTTGCCGATGCCTTGCAATATATCTTCGCTCATATCGGTGCCCTCACTGGTATGTACCGCTACAAGTACAAGGTCAGTTTCACGACTTCGCCATTTCTTCGTTAGCTAAATTGTCATCTTAGTTGATGAGACAAGTACGCATGACCAAGGATCTGAAACACTTGATCTACTATCGCTTCAATACGGGTCCTGTCGGCAAGGGGCCTGGATGCGGCTTTTGGGCACCTGGTTGGCGAGTCTGGCTCTTCTTCATGCGTGGTATTGTCCCCCTCCTCGAACGTTGGCTCGGGAACCTTCTCGCTCGTCAGTTCGAGGGTCGTAATAGCAAGGGTATCGCGAAAACTGTAACAAAACAGCGCGTAGAGTCGCACTATGACCTCGAGCTCCGCGCGGCTGTCATGCATGACATCTTGGACATGATGCCGGAGTCCATCAAACAGAACAAGGCCAAGACAATTCTACAGCACTTGTCAGAAGCTTGGCGCTGTTGGAAGGCAAACATTCCTTGGAAAGTCCCGGGAATGCCTACCGCTATTGAAAATATCATTCTGCGGTACATCAAGAGTAAGGCCGATTGGTGGTGCTCGTGGGTCTTTTGTTTTTCAAGGTGGTGAACGACTTTCATATATCCATGATTTCCTTCTCCCAGTGTTGCTCACTACAACCGCGAACGCATCCGGCGTGGTGCTACGGTCGACAAGGCAGTTGTGAAGAAGAACTTGGGTCGGCTCACTCGTGAGTGATGCATTGTCGGATGTTGTTACCACTCTGACGGGCAATTAGGCCTCTATCTCAAGGCTGAACAGGAACGACAGCATGGTTACCTCAAGGATGGTCCTTACATTAGTGCCGAAGAAGCTGTTGCCATATATACTGCGACTGTTCATTGGCTGGAAAGTCGCAAGTTTGCTCCTATTCCATTCCCGTAAGTCAATCAGTATCGATTTGGGGTTGCGTCTCAGCGGATACAGACCTCTATCGTACAAACACGATACCAAACTTTTGGTCTTGGCCCTCGAGAAGTTGAAGGAGGCTTATTCGGTCAAAGGGCGACTCAATCAATCGCAGCGTGAGGAACTCGCTCTTATTGAACAAGCATATGACAACCCTCATGAATGTGAGTCACATCTTGCCAATTTTGACGATAGAGTATTTTACGCGATAGTAGGCTTGTCGCGCATCAAGCGTCTGCTTCTCACACAACGTGCCTTCAAGGAGTCAGGGATCGAGTTCTTCGACACCTATGACAAATTGATTCCCTGCTACGACATCGAGCCTGTAGAGAAGATAACTGATGCTGTAAGTATACTTCTGATTCGCGTTCGGTCATTGACGAGTTGTCGGTGCAGTACCTTGATCAATTCTTGTTCTTCGAAGCGGACAAGAGAGGGTTGTTCCCCGCTTGGATTAAGCCTGCTGATACTGAGCCACCCCCTCTCCTCGTATATAAATGGTGTCAAGGCATCAACAATTTAACTGATATCTGGGAGACTGGTGAGGGCGAGTGCAATGTCATGATGGAAACGGTGTTCTCCAAGGCGTATGAGAAGATCGACTTGACGCTTCTCAATCGTCTATTGCGCCTTATCTTGGATCATAACTTGGCGGATTACATAACCGCGAAGAACAACACCGGTAAGTTCGATATCTATGTTGTAGCAGTCAATGCTAATATTTTCTATTCAGTCTTGACATATAAGGATATGGCGCATACCAACGCGTACGGTCTCATCCGTGGACTCCAATTCTCTGCCTTTGTATTTCAGTACTATGGCCTCGTGCTCGATCTTTTGATCCTTGGACTTCAGAGGGCCAGCGAAATGGCTGGACCGCCTCAGATGCCAAACAACTTCTTGCAGTACCGCGACTCTGCCACCGAAACGCGACATCCGATTCGACTATACTCCCGCTACGTCGACAGACTACACATTCTTTTCCGCTTCACAGCTGACGAGGCCCGAGACCTCATTCAACGTTACTTGAGTGCCAACCCAGATCCGACGAACAACAACGTCATTGGTTACAACAATAAACGCTGTTGGCCTCGTGACTGTCGAATGAGGCTCATCAAGCACGACGTCAACCTCGGCAGAGCTGTCTTCTGGAACGTGAAGCAAAGTTTACCTAGGTCTTTGACGACCATCGAATGGGAAGACACATTTGTCAGCGTCTACTCTCAAAATAATCCTCAACTGCTGTTCTCCATGTGTGGATTTGAGGTTCGCATATTGCCGAAGATTAGGACGATGGGTGGAGAACAATTCTCGTTGAAGGATGCAGTCTGGAACCTCACAAATGAGCAGACGAAGGAGCGCACCGCGCAGGCCTTCCTTCGCGTGTCAGATGAAGGTGTGTTGGTTCGTAATTCTTCCTTTGAGATACTGAAGTTGGTTCCTCACAGGCGTCCAGCAATTTAACAATCGCATCCGACAAGTATTGATGAGTTCCGGTTCCACAACTTTCTCCAAGATCGTTAACAAGTGGAACACTGCCCTTATCGGTCTCATGACTTACTATCGAGAGGCAGTTATTCACACGAACGAGCTACTTGACGCGTTGGTGAAGGCAGAAAACAAGATCCAGACACGGGTTAAAATTGGCCTGAACAGTAAAATGCCCTCACGTTTCCCCCCGGTTGTGTTCTACACACCCAAGGAACTCGGTGGTCTCGGAATGTTGTCCATGGGTCATGTTCTGATTCCCCAAAGCGATCTTCGTTGGTCGAAGCAGACTGACGTCGGGGTCACGCACTTCCGTGCTGGTATGTCTCATGAGGAAGATCAACTTATTCCCAACCTGTATCGATATCTCCAGCCGTGGGAAGCTGAGTTCTTGGATTCTGCACGTGTTTGGTCGGAATACTCCATGAAACGAAAGGAGGCAAATGCACAGAACCGCCGTCTGACTCTAGAAGATCTTGAAGATAGCTGGGACAGAGGTATTCCTCGCATCAATACGTTGTTCCAGAAGGATCGACATACGTAAGTCATATGAAAACACTATCCATGTCCCACACTGACGGTTCTCCTCAAGTTTGGCCTATGATCGTGGTTGGCGTGTGCGTACTGACTGGAAACAATATCAGCTATTGAAACAGTATGTCACCTTCCTTCCGTTGCTCGCTCTCGACTAACTGTTTACAGCAATCCCTTCTGGTGGACTTCGCAGAGGCATGACGGAAAGCTATGGCAGCTCAACAATTACCGCGTCGATGTTATCGCCGCTCTTGGTGGTGTGGAAGGAATTCTCGAGCACACACTGTTCAAGGGCACTTACTTCCCCACTTGGGAGGGTCTTTTCTGGGAGAAAGCGTCCGGCTTCGAAGAGTCTATGCGATACAAGAAGCTTACAAATGCTCAGCGATCTGGTCTGAACCAAATTCCCAATCGTCGATTCACGCTATGGTGGAGCCCAACAATCAACCGCGCAAACGTTTATGTTGGTTTCCAGGTCCAACTTGATTTGACCGGTATCTTCATGCACGGCAAGATTCCTACGCTTAAGATCAGTTTAATCCAGATCTTCCGTGCTCACCTGTGGCAGAAGAGTAAGTTCACTCTGTACCTCAGGAGCTTGCTTCACTTTAATGGCATCCTGTAGTTCATGAGAGTGTGGTCATGGACCTGTGTCAGGTATTCGACCAGGAACTTGAACCTTTGCAGATCGAGACAGTCCAAAAGGAGACAATCCACCCTCGTAAGAGTTACAAGATGAACTCATCATGCGCCGACATCCTGTTGTTCTCTGCGTACAAGTGGAACATCACCCGCCCATCACTTGTGACCGATGTGAGTTCTTCCTACTCGAAAGGCTATACGAGGGTTCATTTCTCGGTACAGAACAAAGATGTCTTGGATGGCACCACAAGTAACAAGTATTGGATCGATGTACAGCTTCGATGGGGCGACTTTGATTCGCATGACATTGAGCGGTATACGCGTGCAAAGTTCTTGGATTACGTACGTTATGATTGCGTACGCATGGGTTTTGGAACTCACGTATTGTTCAGGTATCCGACTCGATGAGTATTTATCCATCTCCTACTGGTGTCATGATCGGCATGGACCTGGCATACAACTTGTGGTCAGCATACGGCAATTGGTTCCCTGGCATGAAGCCTCTCATTCAGCAAGCTATGGCCAAGATCATGAAGGCAAATCCCGCCTGTCATGTCTTGCGCGAACGCATACGCAAAGGTCTTCAGCTATACTCGTCAGAACCAACGGAACCGTATTTGAACAGTCAGAACTATTCAGAATTGTTCTCGAACCAGATCATCTGTACGCGCATTGGACTTGGTGCATTAAACCTCACTTATCTTTGATGCAGGGTTCGTTGACGACACAAACGTCTATCGCGTCACGATTCACAAGACCTTTGAGGGTAACCTGACCACCAAACCCATTAGTAAGTAATCGGCTCTTATTTTCGCCGTAATGATGGCTTATTTTCTGTGTTAGACGGGGCCATCTTTATCTTTAATCCACGATCAGGGCAACTCTTCTTGAAAATCATCCACACCAGTGTCTGGGCCGGCCAAAAGCGTTTAGGCCAGCTCGCGAAATGGAAGACGGCCGAAGAAGTAGCTGCTTTGGTTCGCTCTTTGCCCGTTGAGGAACAGCCCAAGCAGGTGATTGTCACTCGCAAGGGAATGTTGGGTAAGTACTGTATATCATCCCCGCAAACTTTGCTTACCTCGTTTCCCAGATCCTCTTGAGGTGCATTTGCTGGATTTCCCGAACATCGTCATTAAGGGCAGTGAGCTACAGCTCCCCTTCCAAGCATGCATGAAAATGGAAAAGTTTGGTGATTTGATCCTTGTGAGTGTTTTAGGTCGTTTCGGGAACCCTTGAGCTAAACATAAACCTTGTGCAGCGCGCTACACAGCCGCAAATGGTGCTCTTTAGTTTATATGGTGTGTCCGATTTTGTATTGATGATACCGATCTTACATCTCCCACAGACGACTGGTTGAAATCCATCTCTAGCTACACTGCTTTCTCTCGTCTTATCCTCCTCTTACGTGGACTGCATATCAACAATGAAAAGGCGAAGATTATTCTTCACCCCGACAAGTCCACGATTACGGAACCACACTTCGTATGGCCAACTTTGACGGATGACGAATGGATCAAGGTTGAGGTTGCCATGAAGGACCTCATCCTGGCTGTGAGTAGTATCGTTATCCATTGTTAGTTTTCCGTGATGTCTTACCCTTCTGATCAAAGGACTTTGGCAAACGTAACAGTGTCAACATTGCGTCGTTGACGGCCAGTGAGATCCGCGACATCATCCTTGGGCAAGAGATTGTTGCTCCCTCCGTACAACGCCAACAGATGGCGGAACTGGAGAAGGGTACTGAAGCCCAGGGGCAGGTTACGGCTGTCCAAACGTGAGTTTTTATCGAAGTGGTCATTAGATATTCTGCTCATTTTAATATTAGCCAAACGACAAACATTCATGGCGACACCATCCAGACGGTTACAAGTAAGCAAAAATTTAACCTTTGTGCATGCTGTGCTGAACGAATGATACTATTCTAGCAACGAGCTACGAGCAGCAAATATTCAGCAGTAAATCTGACTGGCGCGTCCGTGCCATCTCCGCAACTCATCTACCGCTGCGTCTCCAACATATCTATGTGTCCAATGACGACGTGAAAGACGACGCCACTTCATATACATACGTGCTACCAAAGAATGTTCTGCGTGCTTTCATCACCGCTGCGGACTTGCGGACCCAGGTTGCCGCCTTCGTTTATGGTGTCTCTCCGCCAGACAACAAGCAAGTCAAGGAGATCAAGGCAGTAGCTTGGGTACCCCAACGCGGCAGCAACAACAACGTTGAACTGCCAGCTCAGCTTCCCAAGGATGACTTCTTACTGAAAGATCTCGAGCCTTTGGGATGGATCAAGACCCAAGCGCTCGAGCTCAACCACCTATCGCCTACGGATGTTACCACACAGGCAAAGCTTATGGCAGATCACCCCGAATTTGGATCATCGACGATCTGCATTGCAGCTTCGTTCACTCCTGGATCTGTTTCCTTGTCTGCTCATTCGTTGACTGTCGGTGGATTCGAGTGGGGTCGGAAAAATCTGGACAATTCAGCTAATCCGCCGGGTTTCAACCCCAACATGTCCGAGCGTGTCCAGCTTTTGCTATCAGATCGCGTCTTCGGTATGACCCTCGTGCCCGAGGGCAAGGTCTGGAACTACGGTATTGGCCTTACTCAGTTGTGGTCACCCAACTTGCCGTACAGTATGACTCTGGATACACCACTCATCTTCTGGGCGGAGGAACACCGACCTGCTGCATTTTTGACTGTGAGTTAACATTTCATTTCTCTGACGGAACTTGTTTATATACTGCCTTGCAGTTCGCGAACTTGGAACAGGGTGAAGACAGCGCAGATGTAGAGAACAGCTTTGCATGATGTATCCGTACTTTTTGGCCTCGCATATGTCGATCACATTTTGTAGATGTATTCGCTTCACTTAATGCTACCTCCTTTGCAATTTCGTTGTCCCCGTCGTCTCTCTTGGTAACTCACCTGTACATGCTAGGCAAAAATCATGCAGATGAAGGCGATTCCAAGATGCCAAAAAACTGGCAGTCAAGTATTACAATCTAAGGATCAGGTTGTCACGAAGCCAAGCGAAACCACCGATCCGCTTTGAGAAAGTGCTGCTAGCTTCCTCTCTTCTTGCTCCGCAGACCCAGACCTTTCCACTTCAAGTTTTTCTGGTCGCGTCACCGCGACTATATGGGGTTTGGAGCCTCTCCGAGGGGGTGGAGGGGAAAGAGCTACAAAGTCGCGGTCTACTTCGAGCGACGGGATTCTCAAGCCATTCATCGTACTCGATGACGGTGGCATCCGCCGGTAAAGGCTAGGAGGTGGAGGCTTGGGAATAGTCAGCGTGACGGGGGTTTCAAGCTGGAGGAAGCTCGGGTCGTTTTGAAACGTCATGATATGCTCACCGAGCCCAAATGGCTGAGGAGGTTGGAAACAAGGCGTGGGAAGGTCGTCGTCGTTGTCATCGCTGAGATCCAGTGTACTAACCTGGACGGCAGGCATCGAAGAGGAAGGTGATTGAACAGGAGAAGGTGAAGCGGGAGGGGTGCTTAGAATACGCAAACGTTGCCTGATGGATAGGTATCTCGATGGGGGAGAGGTCGGTTGCATGGGATTGGAACTTCCGGAGAGAGCCAAAGTTGGGCGTGACGGTGGTACGGGAAGGAGTTCAAGATCCGGCGTGCCAGTACTTGAGCTCCGGCGATGACCCTGAACTAATGCAGCTTCGTCGGGTCGAGGGGGGAGAGCGGACGAAGGGGGTGGCTTAGGTGAGGTCGAGAGTCGCAGGGCACGATGTGCGACAGAGCTTCTGAGAGTCTTTGGCGGCGCAAGAGCAGGCATTGTCAAGGAAGCGGGGCCCGACGCAGTTTCCTGAACCGTCGGGGCAGGAGGAGGAGCGAAATTGGGCGCTGGCCGCGGTGGCGGCATTGAACGCCGTTTAGTTGTTCCAATGTGCGCCACAGGTGACGAGCCAAGAACTGACATCGACATCGGCCTCGATGACGTCCCGTTACTGACGACCGATCCCAATGATGAAGAGAAAGACTCGCCGCGAAAGGGCATCGGTCTCTGAGACTGACCTCGCGAACTAGAGGTACTTGTTGAACTAGCGCTGTACGTTGAGGAATCACTCCTGGGGCTGATTCGGGCCTGAGAATGGGAATTGGAAGATGAACTACTGGGCGAACGGTCAGCGGTGTAAGTGACCGGTATAGATATGCTCGATTCCACTGAAATACGATGGTTTTTTGCCGGTGACGACGGAATGGAAGGCGGGGGTCCCGAAGGTGGTGTGAGCTGCTTCGGAAGGGGAACACCTTGGCGAGACCATCTTTTGATGATAGCGGGGCTTTGCACTAGCCTATCTGTTGATACGGCCCCACTCCCGGGGGATGAAGAATTGACAATCCCGTTTCCCAACAGAGTCGGTGTCACCTCACCACTCTGTTCGTTACCATGCGCTTCACCAACACAAGGGAACGGCGCCTCAAAGCCCGAATTCGGAGAGAAAGACTCTGGCTGTCCACCTGAAGAGCTAGACGAGTCATGGGATACGGGCGAAGTTCCCCTTGGCGTAACATCACTAGAATCCCTGGACGGAATTCCGAAGTTCCCCGCAACACTGCGATTACCACTAGCCTGCTTGTACATTCCTCGCGGCTCGTGTAGAGACGTAGCGGGAATATTCGCGACAGCGCGCTTGCATTTCCTGGGAGGAGGCTGGAGAGACAATGTCAATGCGCCTTGGCGTGAGAGGGAAGGAGTAGGCGGTGTGCTTGGGCCTGGGGGTGTACTGGAAGAGATTGCTTTCGGAACGGCAATCGATAACTCTGGTGCATCGCGCTCCCTTGATATCTTTAAATCTGATGCAGTGATAACAACTGGCGCGTTGGTTGACCGCAGACTCGGGGCAGGCGAACCTTGACCGGGCACATGTGACAGTGGCAGAACGAGTGACTGAGAGGGTGAAGAACTGGAATCTGCGGAAGATTTGGTGCGGAGCATGGTGAGAAGGTTGGTGCCTGCCGCACCAAAGGAGTCCTCCGCATGCCCAGGTGGATAGGCGAGGGTGGGTGAACCTTCAACGGAAGGTGAACGGGGCCGCGTCCCTGAGAAGATTCCTTTCATGGTAGTAGTGGGTGATGGCGACGACGGAATGTTCATCCTCAGGGAACGAAGCGATGGAGGAGGGGAAGGCGAGGTCGGTATTGACGGTGACGGGAGCGAAATGGCAGTCGAGGGTTTGATTGGGCGAGCTGATACAATTCCCTGCAGACGCATTGAGAGCATGACATCCATGTCGCCTTTTGGCTCATTCCTTCCATCCATCCGCGTTGGAATATCGAGCCCAGCACGCACAGCCCTACACCACCTGTTAGAACTCCGGGCAACCGCAAAGCTTAACAAACTATACCTCTGGGTCAACACCGCGTTCTTGATGGCCGCAATCCAACGCTGCGACTCCGCAGGGTCCGTGATCTGCAAAAACCACGTAGTGCGCAAACTCTCCTCCCCAATTGCCCCACTCCGCTTCGTAGAGAAGTCCTTTCCGGCGAATTTGACCACGTGACCCCTTCCACCGACGTCTTCTTCAGCAACAAAAATGGCGCTATCTGCATTGACTTCTAATCTCTCAATCTCCTTCTCATCCTTTGAGGTGCCTTTAAACAGATGGACGTGTGTCTTCTGATTTACAGGATGTGATGTGAACACGATTGTACGGAGTTTCCACTGTTTTGCAAGCGCGTAGACGAGCAATGAAGAAGGCGGAGTAAACTTTGGTAGTGTCGCAGACAATTCTGTGAAAGGGCGGAGTGCGGCCAATGTTGCAGGAAACGGCGGTATGCGTGCAGGTTGGGACGAACTGTGAGGAGAATCCAGCGATGACCGACTCTGCGACTTGCACGAGTGGTGCAGAAGCTCTGGGTCGAGCCCAATAGATTGCGCGGCCACATCCCGCAACCGTTCGCGCTCCTCATGCTCGTAGTCTGTGTGTGCAGTTGTACCACCAACTGTTGCAGTGATAGTTGTGTTGTTACGAGCATTGATTTCGATGACCCCTGGCATGATATCACTTGTGTGGGGTACGGAGCGAAAGTTCGGTTTCTTTCGAGAGACGGAACCAATTTTCTTACGAAGACCGAAAGCGTCGGATGCAGCTGATAGGAAGCTCGTACGATGCCTGGACGGAAGGGATGACGAGTATTGCTGAAAGTGCGAATGCAGAGAAACAGAAGGTGAAGAAGAGTCGTGTGTAGTGGCTGAGGGGGAAGAATCTGAGGACTTGGAGCCAAGATTATCGATATCTTTACAAAAAAAGGGGGAAGGAGTAAGCATTGAGTGAGCCGCGGGGAAACCAGGATCTAAGATACTGAACATCTGCACTGTCCGTCGCGCGGGTGCGTTCGCCAGCGCGTGAGACGATAGAACATGAGCGTGAACACTCTGCAACTATTGCCTCCGCGGCGATCCCGTGGGTTCCCTGGAGACACAGACAGAGAAGCAGACACTCACTATGACCGTACCTGTACCCGAAATCCGAAGGGTGCGAGTCCGCGTTACCAAGCGAGCGGTCTTTGTCTTTCAATTTTGGTCTTGGAGAGTGTGCACTGATGAGCGCAGCATGGCTTGCGTTGGTCGCATGGGAAGTGGATGGTGCGGAGGGACGGTAGGGGACCCAGGGCGGGTAGGAGGGGGGGAAAGACATGCCAGAGGAGGAAGGGATGGATGGACTGGTGGTGAGGCGGCGATGGTGGTCAAGCTGGCAAGAGACAAGTCAGATATGAGTGGAGGAGATATTGGCATCATCAGAGGCAGTGGGCTCGCGAATAGCCTCCACCCGAGGTCGCCGCAGAAAGGAACACTGCGGTGGTGTATTTCAGGCTGTCGGATCACCCCAACAACGCGAGGAGCACGCAAAATGAACGGCGCCAGGCCGTTAAATCGACCGCGCGGTTCTGCGTGGGATGGATAGGAACACGACGAGGGCGAATTAAAGACTTGCCTTTAAGTTGGTCCACTCGCCATCGACGAGCTCGTCCAACAGACTGCCGTCGTACTGTATATCGAGCTCTGATTTGGGCGGAAACGAGAACTGGAGGGTGGGCGGCGCCATTCGTAGCAGGTTAGGCCCGTGACTGCGACAGGCTCGAACGGAAACCGGGTTGTCACGCAAAGCTACATACATAGCTACATACCCCCAATAATGAAATCTTGTCAACGACCACGACATTGCCCACGTCAACGTCAACGTCAACGTCAACTCAATCCAAGTCTCACCATCTTACCCCCACCTTGACATCCCCCCGTTCCTGATCCCCGATCCTTGTGATTACAATTGGACCACGACTTGGACCATCCTGGCGACTCGCGTCCACATCATGCCAGGCAGTTCATTTCCCTCTTCATTGGCGACTAAGCGTTGATTCGAACGTGCTAGGGAGGAGGCTGGATGGTGGAATAAAGATACAAACGTACGTGGACATCAAGAATGCATGCAAAGTCAACGTGTATTCTACCTGTAGGGATATACAATTCCAGTTGCTAGAATCATCTACGAGCGACATCAAAGCATCCAATCAACAAAAGTGGCTATCCTGGTTTCCCAGCACTCCGTTTATATGTCCCGTATGGGCCGACTGTGCCAGGCGCTCCACCTAACATCTTCTTTTGAATTGTTCCTTCGCTGTGTCGTGGAATGGACAGTCTCTGTTGATCAACAGGATTGGCTCCCCCAGATCCGGTTCTAGTTAAATACTCAGGCTCCCGAACATCAAGGCCAAGTAGACGTCTTAGGACGGCATTTTCACGCTCTAGACGCGAAAGTTCGCACTCTCGTTCCAACGCCCTGTCGTCATCCTCTCTCTGTCCGAATTCAATGTCGTTCGACGGTGAGTTGTTGGTTTCAGCAGGTGGACTCGAAGAAGAAGGGCAAGGGACATCCTCCCCATTGAGAACACGTAAGAGCGAACGCAACGTGGCGGATATGCGTCCCAGGGAAATTGATTCTGCGGTAGTCGATGACAGTGCGCGAAGCAGATTCTCGGACTCCTTGGCGAGGAGCCTCGCTTCATATTCACGAATCAATGCGAGTTCGTCTTCCTGGACATCCCGCTGCACGAAGAGGTGAGTCAAGCTTTGATCAGACATAGCATGCGACAAGGGTGCAGGTAACGTACAGCCCTCGTGCGGAAAGCACCCATCACACTCTCCAATGTCTGCTCGTACTCTTTGATCAGGACACCCAGTTGTTTGTTGTCGTGCAGTAGACCCTGGTTTTCTGCCGCAAGAGATGCGTTCATGCGTTCGAGTTCAGCATCATACACATCTACAGCCATAGTTACTTGTAAGCCAGAATACACGTCTTTGTTTACACGAATACCTTGAGGCTTGTCGAGATTGAACCTGTAGACAGTTACAGTAATGTGTATATAGGTGAGCGACCCACAGTTCAAACGCACCTCCTCAACACAAAGCCAGTTTGAGAGTGAGCAGCCTGAGTCTGCGGTTGTTGACTTAGTCTCGACGAGACAAGCGGGCAAGGTACAGACCTTAACAGCGCCTGCGGACGCATGGAGTGTTATAGAAAGAGACCTGTTCTGTGCGAGTTGTTCCGAAAGTTCTTGAATAGTATTCAAGAGCTGGACGAGTTCAGATTCGCCAGTGTTGTCGAGGATGGTCATCGCATGAGGCACCAATGCAAGTTGGCACCCCGGTCCACCTTTGCTCCCGCTTTGGCACGCCTGCCTCGACTGAGTCATTCACTTGTGGACTCTGACCATACCACCAAACCTGGCCCACAAAGCAATGGTTGAATCGCTTGCCATCGCTTCAAACACGTATCTATTGTCCTCTGTGGAACTGTGGATGTGGACCGACTTTTTGACATGAGGGCGAGTATATATGTCAAAGCCTCGTTTGCATCGGTCGTCGTCTCTTATCTTACATGGCTCCACCGCACAACTCTCGTTCCCTGGCGCGCATCAGAGTTGTACGCCCACAGCCAGCTCAGCCTGCACCCGACCCGAAAACTGAAAGCATCGACAGCGACGAGCCTGCCCCGCGTACATCATGTATTCTTGACATTGGTGTCGCGGTCCCTCAGTTCGACCTGGAGAAGACCTTCCCGGCCATCTTGGCACCATTCTCGCTCCTTCACAAAATCCCCGAATCACAGGATATCGATGCATTACGCGCGCTCACCCCCGTATTCTCTCATTGTCTCGATGCGATCTTGCACTACATGACACATCTTCCCGAGCGTGTACCCACCAGTCCAAAGTACCATCTTGCATTGAGTGGGGTCAACTTCTCGAAAGATATGTTCTTGGGTCACGTTGGCCATATACCGCTACATGACCAACCGTCGTCTCGTCGGGAGGCGATCCACGTTGCTATGCAGTTTCTTGACAGGGCAATGTTAAGTCTCAAAGGCTTCTTGAATGCTGCCGCCTATGAAGTAGCACAGTCAAAGCCTTTGCCACAAATTCCTGTTCAAGACAATCTTGTCCATGTTGCAGAGGAATCCGGGGCATCGGCTTCGCTCTCACATTCTTCGCTCTCGAGCCGCCAACTTGGTTCCAAAGCGGACACTTTTACATCGAACTCGACGGACGCCTCCGATCGGCCGGCGAAATCCAGCTTTTCTGCGTTGCTCAAGCCCCTTTCCTTTCGCTACAGAAGGAAAAAGAAGCCATCTCACCTGTACTTGGCTGGTTACGATTCTGCCGCTTCTAGCACACTAGTCAACAGCGACTCTGACATCCTAGGGTGTGGTTATGTGCATATTTCCATCAATATCCGTAACTCGTTGGTGCAATTTCCCGTTTCCATCGACCCGACTGTTGGCAAAACATCCCACCCTGAAGATGTTACAGAATTGTGGAAAGATCGTAACGGGCTAGCCCAGCTTGCATCTCTCAAAGCCCTCGTGCGGTATATGACAAGCCCTGACGCTGACAGCGACGTAGAGATTGTCGATGTGTTCTTCCTATGTTTTCGCTTTTTCTCGAACCCTAAAGAGACATTCCACGCCCTCGCCGCCAGATACGACGAGAATCTAGCTCGTCAATCTCCTTCCATGGCACGGTCACTTTCTATGCAGGTTAAGATGCGCATTGCGAGGCTGTTGTACCTCTGGGTGGACCTTCATTGGCGAGCGGAGGATGCAGAGGTGTTGACCCCTCTGACTCAATTCGCCCATTCTCGCTTGGCACAAGACATACCACGCGAGGCTTCTTTGCAGCTGTTTTCTTCGTTGCACCAGCGTGCTCGCGCCGGCGAGAATTCCAGGGGACTCAGAATGGAAAAAACAATCGCACACGCAGAAGCAAAATACCGACAAGAGCTACTTAGCAGTACTTGGGAACCACGCGAGAAAAAGGCAATGATGAGACACGACTTCTCCAGAGTCAAACTCGAGCATTTTCACTCTCGTGGTGGCCATGCTATGTTGGCACTTCAGATGACGCTCCTGTTATGGGAAAAGTACGGTGCTTTCGAGCCTGAAGACGCAGTTCGGTATCTGATGACTAGGAACGGTGATGACAATCCGCCTACGTCCGAGGTTGCGCGCAAAGTGGCGAATTTCATGGCCTACGAAAGAGCCGTGCACCGATTTGTCATGAATAGTATCGGGACCGCCGGATCGGTGCAAAAGCGAACTAAACTGACCGAATTTTTCCTGGAGTTGGCCACTGTAAGTTTTCTCTGGATAGATCAGCGACGGACATGTTTACACAGAGACAGAAATGCCACGAGCTCCGTAATTACTCAGCCTCCTGTCTGATCGCCCTCGCTTGTGATCGTCCAACTGTGCTTCCTTTCATCGCGGTATGTAGCTCTATGCTTGCAGCGGCCCCGCACCTATCCTCACCTACCTGCCAGAGATTAAAGCTCAGTCCAGCTCATGAGCGAATGAAGACTACGTTGAGGGACTTTTACACGCAGGAAAACCATCATATGGCAGGCTATAAGCAAGCTCTGCAGAGCTGTTGTTGTCCTGCCCTCCCTGGAATGAGTGAGCGCCCTCCTGCCTAAGTGTGTAGATGTGCCTGACACACGACACAGTGCTCTTCATCCGGGAAGTTGCGCGTGGATGCGGGTCAGGACCATATGACCAGCACCCTGCATTTCCTGGGTCTCGTCTGATAAACCTGAAACGCTACCGGCCAATAACGTGGGCAGTCAGAGGTCTGTTTCAACCATCTAGCGCATTTGGCGGTTATTGACAGTACTTTTGCAGCGATGGAGAAATGCCACACCCCATTCAACATCAGGCGTGTTGATTATATTTGTGACTGGTTGGAACATGTATTGTCCGAATACCTCGTTGGCACTGAGGCGGAATGGGAAAAACGGATATACAACAACTGGTGCGTCAACTGCAGCTAGACTTGCGCAGGAACCAGTCGTTGATTGTCAACCTCTGCAGTCGCCAATTGTGAGAGGTCTGAGATTAATCCCCACGCAGGCGTGGTACGGAAAACGTTTGATTGTAGGACCAACTCGACCCAGGCCCCACCATTCCTTTCGTTCGTTCGTTCTCCTTTTTTGAATCCAATCTATACCCCACTGGGGTATGTTCGTCAATCTTTTTGCACTGCTGCGTTAGTAATATCTTTATCTTATGTATTTTTTCCCGACTATGATCTATAGTATACGCTCGTTATCTGCTGTTTTCAATAAAACGCATTCGTGAAGCCCGAGGGGATCGTGTCTGGTGCCATAGCATATTTGCATATTTGCGTACATAACCACATGCGACTTTCGGATGCCAGCAGTAGTGCCCTGTCATCGCAAGCTGGGTAAGTGAAATCATGCACGGGCTGCCTCGATTCGTCTCCTTGCAATCTGACGTCGGTTCAATGACGAGAAAGATGAAGTAACGACCGCATCCTTGTCCTTGCTCCGCTCCACCTCCTCGCCTGAGACACTCAAGATAATTTCAACGTGGCAGGGGTGACCCTGATAGGGGTTGATGCGACCGTGTGCACGGTACGTGCGACGGCGAGTTTTCTGAGTGAATTGTATTCAACAACTTGACTATAGGATCAGAACTTGTTAAAACATACGGGTGCCTGCTGAACGACGATGTTTTTGATAATAAGTTCTTCGAGCTCCAAACTTTTCGCGTCAGCATTGGCCTCGGCATTCTTCAAGAGGCGGGTGATGAATTTGACGGATTTTTCGGGCCAGCGACCTGTGGTAGCGATGTTAGCTCTCTCGTCAAGCTGTCATCTCCTTCCATCCACGAAACCTACCTTGGGTCGTCTTGAATTGTTTGGCCTGGCCAGTACGACCGACGCCACCCGAGTAACGACGGAAGGGAATAACTTGTTTGTGTTCGACGACATCACCGAGGTAAGTGTACGCCTTGGTCAATTTCAAGCCTGTCAAATCCGCTTAGTTCGGTGGGCGGTATTCGTCTGATCATGGACGCGCCTGAGAGGGCAGCCGCAACCTCGCGCATGTTCTTGAAGTGTGTGCGCAAATACTCGCCGCGAGCGCGGGCAGCTGTAAGAATGAAATGATGAGGTCAGATCGACACGGTGAGCTGTACGGAAAACGAACTCTTTTCGGGGTTGGTGGCGAGGGCGGCGGCAGCGTAGCGAACTAGAGGATGGATGGTCAGGGGGGTACATTGGGAGCATGTCGCAGTCGCACGTACCCATCTTGAGGAGCTTGTCGAGCGCGTTGTGGGTTGGATTGTGTATCGTGGAATTGGAAGATTGTGGCTTGAACCTTATTTCTACAGTTTTACGGACTTTACCGGAATACATTACATAATAAATTACCCCTTTGACTGAACGTGACTGTTTCCAATTCCGGCCTGGAAAGGCAACCGCTAGCGACGCCAATTTTGTATTTCAACAAGCTCATGCCAGCGAACAATGAGGTCCATGACTCGTCGGGAGTGGCGCCTGCTCATCAGTCCAATACATCCTTTTCGTCTCAGTCAACTGGTTTGACCTCCAACAGCGCGTCACACGAAACGGAGAACTCGAACAGACCATCCGATGATCAGGTGCGCATTTATGCACCGTACAGCAAAGAGGGTGTCACGAGCGCGACTGCAGCTAGAAGCGCTAACAGCTCTCCTCGAGAGGGAAAACCGCATCAAGGAAGGAGCAGAGAAATTTCTCAAACTCCCCATCACCGTAGGAGCTAGTCATCTGTCACACAGAATCGCGCTGAACTTTATCCCATAAGGATACTATGCGAATGCAAGTCGAGTCGGAACTGGAGATGGCCACAAATGAGATAGAAATACTCACCAGGAGAATCGAACAAGGTGAGGACTAACCTCAATTACATCCTTTCTCAACGCCTACCGGACTCCTCCAAGAAACTTCGCGCGGCAAACGGAAAAGGAATGGCGCTAGACCCACAGCCAAGCGCAAGTTCGCCGGACAAGCCCCACCTTCCACCGTCCGCTTCAGAGCAGACAGCGATGACAGAGATCGAGGTAATCATTCCTGATGATGCCCGTGTGACCCGATTCAACAGCTCTATTAGATGACTTCCGTACTGCGTTAAACCAGGCGAACTCTTATCTCAAGTCACTCGCCACTACTTCTCGTCCGAGCCCATCTACCCCAGCGATGGTGTCATCATCGAGCACATCTACTGTCCCCACGCACTCTGAACTCGACAAAGCGCGTACAGACATCGCGAATAAACTGGTAATTCTTCTCCAACGCAACCTTCGCGTCCGTTACGAGTTAAGCATGTCCGAGTTGGTCCAAGCGTCAGTCCCATTTTTACCTCCCCTCTCGGTGTGTCAACTCACAAAATTGTGCAAGCGTGATACCATCCCTCTCAGATAGATCCTCAAAGCACTGTCGCGCAGCGGCATACAGGCTTATCCGCCACTCATTGGTCGATTCTACTTCGGTAGAAGAGTTGCACCATCAGCCTTTGGAATGGTTCATAGTAAAGTGGTGTTCTTCACTTCTGGCTCAGAACTGTATGTAAACTTTCTCTAGGTCATTGGCGCGCGACAACAAACATGCTGTTGAGAGAGAACAAGTCATCAAGCTCATCCGTGCTGTGGTTGACATCATATCCGAAAAACGTGACAGACGGGGAAATACCGGATCAACTTTGATTCCATTGTCCGAGCCAATAATGCGAGCATTCGTTGCTGTTGCTGAGCACGCGGAGGATCCATTTAGGCAGATATGCGTCCAAACGTTGGCCGAGATGAGTTCGTCAGGATCGTAAGTGAGTTGTTGCCACGCCCTGACAGCATCCTCGACATTAGGTTTGCTTGATATCGATCTGGTTGCAAGGACAGGCGGTATCCGGTTCCTCCTTCATGCTCTTGGCGAGGGACCAGTCGAAATCGGACCCATCCTTGCAGCTACGTTCCTTCACATTATCGATTCCCCGCGCACTCGTGCTTACCTGCGACTGGGTATCGATGTCGAGGTATGTTGCAAAGCCCTGTGTTTGTTACTCTCAAATAACTCCACAAGATTGCACTCTTGGCGGTGACTGATGCCTACGGACGCGGTTCTGATCACGCAGAACGCATGAGAAGCTGCACAAAAGTCATAGAACTTATGCTACGGACTTGGAGTGGTTGGTGCTACAGATGTTTGTTCCTCTCACAACTGACACAATACCAGGGCTGATGTATTTCTGCATGGAGGATCAGAGAGCGATCAAATCCATCGTTAACACACTGCGGATACCTTCCCTTGACACAAGAGTACATCGATATTTTCTCCGGGAGCCCGAGCACTCACAGCAATGTAGGAAATTGTTCTCGACATGTTCTTCGATCTTCTTAATATCAAAGCTCCCGAATGGTACAAGACCTTCATCGATGGACGTCGTTTGACGAGTGAGTAACCTGACTGTATCATCTGTGGAATCCAAGATCATGCTTTGTAGTGTACCGTAAACCACGGAATTTGCCTGAGCGTATTGGTGAAAACAAACCGTTAGAGCGGCCGCTTGAAACGCTGAAACTGACTGACCAATACATTGCTCTCCTAATCCTAGTTTTCACTAATGCGGGTTTGCTAGATGTAATTACACTTTACTCCTTTTGAAAGAGCTACATCCTGATGCTGTTATTAGGCACTAAGTTGCATGCTAGAGGAGAGCACCATTGGGTCCAACCTGACGCGGAAGGCCACTCTACTCATGGCAGAAGTCATGCAAATGGCGAATAGAGTCTTGCCATTAACCATTGCGGCAAGTATACAGGCTGTTCCCCGCGTCTTTAATCTCGCATCCGATTACAATCGTGGGGAGCATAGGATTATCGGAACGTCAGCGATATCCGCGATCGATAGTTTTAACCGGAATCGTGCAAGGTTGCAACCTAATGTCAAGGGTACGAGACCGAGGTTAGCCTTGCTTTGATGTCATACACCTTTCATCACATCAGTGCGTTTATTCAGAGCCAATTCTGCGGAGGACGCTGTCCGTCGAGGACAACGTCAAGTAGAGCAAAGCAAGATCAAGATAGGCATGCAAATGGACGACAAAACATTCCAATCATACTTGCTTGAAACTCAGGTGGGTGGCTTGACGTATAAATGTTAGGTTCAGTCTTGTAAGAACACCTTTTAGGTCATGCTCACCAAAGACAATATGAAGTGGAACTTTGACATACTCCAAGAATTAATTGACGGACCACTCTTAAATCCCAAACGGCTGGAGGAAGCTATCAAAGTTTCGCGTTTCATGCGTCGCCTCATGTCGTTCTTTCACCCATTTTCACACCGTTTCTCAGATCTTCCGCGTAAACAGGTGAGTTCAGCGTGAGGGTCTCTCGTTCTCTGCTGACCTCCCGGGGTTGTCTGACAGCCTAATTTCCGATGGGTACGATTGGGGTGTAATCTCCTCACGACCCTTCTTGCGAGTTCAGACGGGGTTCGCTTTCTTACGACGGAGGACGAGCTTCTTAATCAAATTGTGAAGAGTTTTGCACAACTCGATCCAGTGCGTGTGCCAACTTTTATAAGTTTGCCGCGCTGACCCCGAATGACAGTTCAATGGCACTCCCGAGTCTGACCCGATTTTCTCTAAAGCGCGCATATCGGACACCCTGACCTACGGCTACTTTGAAATGCTTGGTACTCTCAGCAAGCATCCAGAGGGACTGGAGTATGTCAGGGACATTTACATGTCATCGTTACTTACACAATCCTTAGACTCCTGGAGAAGTCGAAGATCTTTACTGCTTTCTACCATCTCAGCGAGCTTCGGAATCGTGAAGATCTCATTACAGCGGTGATCACAAACCTAGACTACACCATGTGCGTATTCACACTTATGTTTACATGCGCATTCGAATATAACGAATATATAGTGATGGGCACCCCCGTGTAGTACTCTTGAAAGCTCTGACTTCCGAAGACGTTCATGTTCGACTATTTGCGACAAGTCATCTTGGCGAGCTCATCCGCAATTCACTCAGCCCAGTCCCATGGAGTTTACGGCTTCTCCTGACGCAGCTCTATGATCCTTCTCCGGAAGTATGTGAGATGGCCATTCAGTTCCTTGAAGAGGCGTGCGACGCCATGGAGGTGCTCCAGCTTGTTGTGGAGATGCAACCAACGATGGACCATCTCGGCGAAATAGGTCATCCTTTGTTGCTGAAGTCGGTTCTAAGTGTGACGCTCTCTGTATTCATCTAACTGACATCATGCCACCAGGTTCATGTCTACTCCAATGGGGTTCCGGTATCTCTATAATGCTGGCTATATCGACAGAGAGATGGACATGTGGTTCCATGTAAGAACAGTGTCCTTGTTTGAACTTCAACTAACCACCAGAATATAAGGAACGGAATACTTACTATGTGGTCCAAGTAGAGATCTTCTTGGCCAAGGTATTCAGTTCTGAAGCTGCGGAGGATGACGAAGACGTTCTGCGAGTATTATATTTTTGTTTCAGCTCTAGCCCTAATCAATGCTACACAGAGCCTTCGATGGAGTTGTCCCACCTCATTTTTACGGGGAGATGTCCAAAACCGAACTTGGCTGCCAAGTCTTGAGTGAAAAGGGACACTTTGCAGAGTTTTCTCATTTTATTCGGCAGCATGGTCTTGAGAGTGAGGATCTCGAACTCATCCTGAAGCTAAAGAGCATTCTCTGGGCAGTAGTGAGTCAATCTGTGTATTTTTTCGAAATCCTTGATTCACTGATGTGCGCAGGGTAATGTTGGCGCCACTGAAGGTGGATTGCCGTTTCTCGAGGAAGAAGATATCATTCCGTCGATTCTTGACATAGCAGCGCACTCTCTCATACCTTCCGTTCGAGGGTGAGCCGGAAGAGCACCAATCTCGATAAGGCACTGAATCAACTCCTAGAACGTGTTTCTTCGTCTTGGGATTGATCTCATCGACGACACAAGGAGCCGAAATATTGGACGACTACAGATGGGAGGCCACTCTATCACCGCTCGGTCTTCCCACTGGATTGTGCGTACCGGTGGATTTGGACCGATTCATTTCGGTATGTATAGTTGGCATGTATGAGACTGTCACTCATGACTTTGCTCAAGCTCCCCACTTGGGAACCAATTGAGGTCAAAAGTGATGCAGACGTTCGCCTACTTCCACCCACCGTGCAGACGGAACTCGAAGTGATCACCGCGATTGACAATCTGAGCAACACTGTGATTGCAAATGCTGCGTCACGTTCCTTGGCAAGGTCAGCCCTTCCACTGAACAAAGTCATCCTTGACTTATCTTGACGCATCAGAATGAAGTCACGGCCCGAGTACCGCTCCGCGTTCACCTCTCCGACAGTGTTCTTCAGGGCCCTCCATATCATCTCTACGCAACGTTATCGTCTCCCTGTGCGGAGATACATTCTCGATTTATTCAGTATTGAGCTTGATTACGATGTGATCAAGGCGATACATGATGCCGCCGTCTCCCTCCGCGCACCCCCGTCTTTCAAGCAATCCGAGGCTCACATCAACCGTGTTGTCAGCATGCTGGGCCCGAAACACGCTGGCAGGGAGTCTGATAGCGATGCAGAGGAGGATGATTCAGAGATGGATGACACGGCAGAAGAGGTGGTTATTAAGAACAACCCTGTTATAATGCTGCGTCCAGTGAGCAGGATTATTGGGTTTGACACATGAACTCCTTTCGCACTAGCATCTGCTCATCGAATCGGACTCTCGCAAACGAAAGATCACTGTAATTTATGTAGCATAATTGCATATATACATAGTCTTACTGGTAGATGACCGTAGTGCCCACCCAACTGGGCTCAAACGATCATTTTCCCGCATCCCCAAAGCTTCTGAGACCATGAGCGATGACTTATGGGACCAACAAGGAAAAACCTACCTTTTCGTACAACAACGGAAGCAACGCTGATCGATACGCATACGCGAGGGACAGAAGCACGGATGCAGACACCTTCAACACGCTGATCATCTTCTCTATCGTCCGTTTCCTCACCCACTTATTTCCATTTATCGCGGTATAGTGTGCCCAATTCGGCCGGCGGAGCCACCACCACCAGACGGTGACCGCCCAAGGGAAAACGTTGAAAACCTTGCCGGTCCCGCTCGTGCGTTGCCAGGAGTAACACTGCGTATGCACGGAACGCGAAAGTCGTTCCTGGAGTTTGGCGTTGTACGCATCCGTGGCATCCGCCTTGACAGTAAAGGCCGATACCAAGCCGTCAAGGACTGGTTTGACGAGCTGCAAAGAATAGGAGACCTGTTGGGCCGTGAGTGAGTGTCATGACCGCACGAGTGGTCGTCACCGACTTGGACTTCCTCTACGAAGAGCGTGGACGCTGGTGTGCCGGTGTTGGGACCTACGTTGACGAGTGTAGTGAGTGATCCGATTGGGTTTCACATGTGACGCACCCGCTAACATGTAGAAATTCGGGATATCGGGGATCGTTGTACCACAATATCCAGTCGGTCCTCCATGCGCATCGTAATATCCTTGGACAGTCGTTCCATTTAATCCTTTCACGTACACGGGATACTGGTCCTGGTGCGCGATAACCGTCAGTAAAACTAACTTTTCAGCGCACGAAATGAATGACCCCTGTGAATCCCGTCGCATAGATGATGATGTCGAATGGTAACACTTCGCCTTTCCAAGGAAAAGCATCACATTTCGCAGCGCATCCAGGAAACAAATGTCTTACCTTTCTTCGTCAGGATGCCATTCGCCACTATTTGTTCGATTCCATCAAAGTTGAGAGCAACGTTCGGTAGACTTAGGCTTTTGAGGTAACCGCTATCAGCCACTGTCGAATGGACAGGTATAAGCAAGGTGATCAACTCGAGGGTAAAATCGCCCACCAGTTCGTTTACAACCAGGAGCTAAAAGGACATTAAGAACCAATGTGTCGGGAACGCGGACCGAACTCACGATGCGCGGGTATCAGGTAGTCGTGATACTTGCTTGGCGTACTATCTAGTATGTATTGTCGTAAAGCCTGCAAGGCATCAACGTGTTGCACATGTCGCGCGAGACGCAAAACGTACTTGACGATGTCTCTCACGGGCTGCTGCACTCTGAGGCCGCAATGAGGGCCAGTCAAACTATGAATGACATATGTAAGTGTTCCGAACGAAAGGAAATCTCAGGCACCTTGAACATGATGTATGCGCGGTGAAGCCTCATCACAAGCGGTATGTTAGCGAATACCCACTTCGCAGTATCGGAGTATGGTATATGAGGCTGGGATCGTGAGTAGCTGCGAGATAAGCTGCAGACAGACAGACTCACTCGCGTGTTGAACCACACAGGAGTGCGGATGAAATTGACAACACGGACACTCGGATCTGCCGCAACGAAAGGGACGAATTGGGCGCTAGGAAAGATGTCAATATGTTGACCAGAAACCTGCTACCTCGCTAAGTACCCAGAAGAGGCGTTACCGATGACGGCCACACGTTTGTGGCGGAGATCCAGCCCCTGAGGCCATGCCGCTGAATGAAATGATATTCCCTTGAAAGTTTCGATGCCTTGTATTTCATATGGTATCCTCGGTATCTCCAGGATTCCTAGCGCTGAAATGACGATCTGTGCGGTGTCGGTGAATTTCTTTCCTGTCAGAACGTCTTCGGTTATGATGTTGTAGCGATTGTGAACATCGCTCCACTCGACCGAGATCACTTTGGTATTGAAGACAAGGTGAGGGTACAGTCCATATTTCTTTGCAAGGCCAATCCAATAATCTTGAATTTCGGGTTGGAGACCGTGAGATTTGTTCCAATATGGATTGAGGTCAGACGAGAGGCTATACCAGTGTATCTCCACATCAGAAGCGCAGCCCTAGGAACGGTGAATAGAGTGACTCCAGATGAGTTGTGGCGCATACAGGATATGTATTGGCCTGCAAGAATGTCAAACATCTACTGTTGGCTTGTTACAGATACTCACCCTCCAGCAGCCACCTATTTCGCCTGCCTTTTCATATATCTGAGGATTGACAGTGAGCGAATTCATGCATCAAGGCAATGGGACGATACTTGCAGTGAAGTTTCGGAAACCAAACCGGGACTCGAGTGCGATAGCAAAGGACAAACCTCCAACGCTTGAGTACGAATGAGCATATGATATGCGGGTAGCACGACGACTCACCCAGCACCGATGATGACTACCCTGGGTCGCCGTGCGGCGCTCTCCATTGCGATGAGCAGGATGGGAATAGGATGGAATCTTGGGGGGAATTATTACGAGTATTAATACATTATCTTTTGTATTGGGAATGTTCAGCATGGTCAGGTGAGCGGGCGAGTGATAACGCATGTGCATGACCCCGGTGGGAGGGCAACTTAATAGCGAGCAAGCCAGCACAGCCACTACGGTGTAGACCGGTTGAAACGACACTCAAGTACTCATCCATCGAGAACAATGTCCCTCCTCCGTGCTTGCCGTGCGCGACCCGCTTTGAATGCATTGGCGTATTCCCGTGGTCTCGCGACAGACGCGCCCATCCAAACACAAGTCTCAACCGAAAAATCGGAGAGCACACAGATTGCGGAACCTGTCCATGGGGAGGTTCTCACCGCCGATGTAGTCAGCGGTGCACCTGGTATGCATCTCAGTCGTCGCTCTAATGGATTTGGCGCACCCATCCACATCCTTAGCTGAGCTTCGTCATCGCGCGGTACGCATCTACCAGCCTACACGCAACACCATGCAAAGTGGCTCTGGAAAATCGGAACGTTGGCGCATCGACTGGGATATCCTCCAGGGCGCCGGTCGTTGGGAAAATCCATTGATGGGTTGGGCTAGTTCGTGAGTAGTTATTGTGCAAGCGTCTGATCCCGTATCAATTCCCGCGTTAGCGCGGACTACATGCAGGGTACACGCCTCTCGTTCAAGAGCAAGGAGAATGCTATTCATTTTGCTGAGAAGCAAGGTGTGTAAACTTTTCTTCCTGTACTACTTTCGCTGATATCGTATTGTTCGATTCTAGGGTGGGACTACTACGTGTAAGTTTCGAGTATCCCTTTCGTGTATCTATAGTTCACCAATTTTCCTTGTGTAGTCAACCGGAGACCATAAAGAGGATTCCCCCAAAAAACTACTCGGAGAGTTTTGTGTACAAACCTCACAAGCTACGCATCATGCGTACCAAGTAGAGCTTATTACTTCATTAGATCTTGCTAAATTTCGCTCCGTTTCCTATCGATGAGCTTCTTCTGGGTGGTCCGAAGATAGCAGACAGCTGCAGTTTTGGGCTAATATACTTATTCTGCATCATCTGACCAAGTCGGATCGCGGTCGACGACATGGCTGACGTTGCACGAGACCGGTAAGATTACGTTCCCATTTGGTTCCAGGAAGTTGCTCTGCAATCCAACCTGTCACCTGGGACCACCCAATGGCGATACAATAGACTTTCTCATAATGTTGGAAGCAACAAAATTTAATGCACTCTTGGCAGGTTTGTGCAGTATTAGAGTGAGTTCTTGCCGGTGGCTCACATGCAGCTCCTCGATGCTATGCATTATTGCCTTGTGCATTATGAGAAAGTCTGCTGTATATGACTCCATTCTTGTCATGTTAGTTCCCATCGGAATCGAGCTGAGATGGCGAGATCCGAACGCTCTTCGTCGTGCGAGACGCTCGCACACGCCGGGGTACATATCTCCTTGATGGAACTAGAACCGTAGCTAGGTGCGCATGACGAATCAGCACGTGAACATGGGCCATGTGCATACCGTTGTCCAGATACGGTTGATGCAATGGAGTCGCATGCGCCAGTTTCTCTACTCCGGTAGGTCAACGTGGCGGCGCGTCCACGAGGTGTGTTGACACGAGAAAGTCCTTGTGCTGCGCGAGTCCCTTGGCAAACTCGGACTGCGCATGACTGCAGAAATAGACAACATTGTGCTACGACTAGCACGATACTACTCACGATAAAATAATGGGACCCAAATCCCCACCTTGGTCCTAAATTGCTATTTATGTGCAGTAAACCGTGCCTATGTATGTCCCCTGGTAGGGGCCCAAGTGGTTGAGAATATCACCATCAAAGATGTCGGGTACTGTCTTGATGGTGCATTGAGCGTCTGTTGCGTCGTCATCGCCTAAAAGGATTCAAGTGTTACTGGACTGCGGTGGATAAACCAATGAGCTGCTGTGCCTACCTGGACATTCGACTGCGTTGTTGGGTTGAATGATATGAACCTCACCCACGACGTGCGAGAATCCCAAGAAACGGCCGGGGACGATGGGAATGACATCTTTTTGATTATTTATCCGCTGAAAGTCGAAAATCTGTAGAGAGGATGGATATCGAATTACTTTGAGATGGGAATGATGAAAAGACGAACGGTCGCGTCGAAGAGAGCAGCCCATGCAGGGTTACCGACGCGAGGAGTACCATAGGTAATGCCTTTGATGGTGATGTTGGATGGTAAATTGAGGGCCATGAACATGCAATCAAGTTCTGCGAGCGCTCCTCCGAGGGAGTGACCAACCTATTGAAAATTAATGCATGACGTGGGAGAAAGAGAGAGTTGCATGCCAGAGTGACGGATGTCGCGCCATACTGAGAAACGAGGGACTTTACTTGGTTAAGAACAATTGGGGCAGTTTTAGCGTGTTCGTTGGCGAAGCCGCTGTGGACCTGGACACTACTGTCTACGCCGGGAAAGAGAGTAGAATCAAGGTTTTCCATGACGATGTCAACATCGGTGAGGTCAGAGAGGCTATGAGAGAGTAAAGGAATGGCATCTAAGAGGGGAAAGGAATGATTACAGTTGAGTGGGGTCAGTGCCTTGGTGGGCGACGATGACGGAGTTGGAGGAGGGCCAATAGCCGACGTAGTCTGGCGAGGGATGATGAGGGAAGGGGGGAAAGGGCAGAGAAATTGATGTTACAATATTGAATGGCGTTACCGTCACCTCCAGTGAGAGAGAGCTGGAAGTCCGGGACAGCTTGGCAAGCCTCTGGGAGGGGGTGAGACAGATAGGTTGTCTAGAGGCAAAAGACATACGACCACAGTTCCAGCCCTGGACGATGGAAGGAGAGCAGTAGGCAGCCCTGGCAAACTGGGCATAAGGGGCGAGAGCGGAGAGCTGAGCGGAGGTCATGGTGGTGACGGATGATACCTGGACGCGAGGGAGTGGAGGGGCATGGGTGGGTATAGCAGCGGCCCCGAGGGCGGAAAGGAGTGCGAGGGGAAATGAGAATGGGTGCATTGGTGGGTAAATGATTGGGACATGATGTAGATATATCTACGGATAATCAGGGGGTGAGAGAAGAACTTCTGACCTGTATCAGACCGAGGTGGTACTGAGATCACCCACACGGTGGAAATTGTCGTCGTCGTCGTCGTCGTCGTCGGTGTCAATGTCGAGGCTGACATTCCCACCGAAAATCCATCAAACAGGCATCAACATCTTCATTTCGTTGTCGTATTGGACCCGAACTCCCCTCCATCGCGAGCATGTCCTTCCCCGACACTCCCTCCCACGACGAGCGAACCGATCTCCCACAACTTGACCCATCCCTCGCCGTCGAACAGCCCGACGTCCCACTCTGCCCGCTCTCCCCCTCACAGTCCTCCGAATCTCGCTCCAAGAAATCTCGCAGAGAGAAACCCCGCATCGAACTCGCCCCAGATCAGCCCCTCACCACACAGGGAAAACCCCGCGCACGGGTCTACGTCGCTTGCTTGCAATGGTTTGTCCTCTCCTCTCTTCCTTTCCCCATCCCCTTCTCACTCACGTCCTAGCCGAACGCGCAAAATACGCTGCGATGGCGCAAAGCCCACCTGCCATAACTGCACTCGACGTGCGAAGCCAACTGACCCCTGCGTCTACGACGCCGCTCCAAAGCGTAGAGGCCCAGACAAGACCCCCGGCGCACGCCAGCGCATGGCACGTGAGGCTCGTCAGGAGAGTGATGCAGACACAGTCGCGTCCCGTCGTCGCCGTCGAAAGAGGCACGACACCGCGTCCCCGCCTCCACAATCTCAGTTCCGTCCACTCCCCATATCTCCCCACCCCATCGCTCCATTCAAACAGCCTTCTCTCGCGCTCGACCCACAATTAGTCGATATGCCCCCCTTTCACTCCACTCTGGCAGCCCCACCACCACCCTTGCGTTCAGATTCTTCTCTCACTAGTTCAGGATTAGTCATGTCTGATCCACTCCCGGTCTTCCCGGACGGTACATTATACCACATGACGAGCAGTCAGGTATTGACTTGATCACTCACTCGTCGTTGACGTTCTCATATCAATTATGACCAAAGGGTCTACACAATATCCTTAGCTTTACTTCCCATCTAGACTACCACCCTCCAGTGAACTCTCGTGTCACCGCAACCATGACTCATACATTCATCTCCCCGTACGAAGACCACGACACCGATAGCTCTGAAGACTCTCCAAATATTATCTCTGAGCCTTCCCTCGACTTTGCTCGTCAAACTTGGTGGGATTCCCTCCTCTCCATGTACTACTCTTCCATTCCATCCCTATCCGCACCCATCTCGAAACGACAACAAGCGGCAAACCATATTACCGGCGACTTACGTTTTCTTTTCCGCTCTTCAAATTATTGGTTTTCCTTCATCAACGTCCCTCATTTTCTCTCTATTTATTTCGATCCAGAAAGGCGGGTCCGCATGCAACCTAGTTTCTTGCTTGCCGCCCTTGCCATCGCCACCTTTTTTCAGTCTTCCGAGGCCGGCTTTGGCAAAGAAGGTCGCCGGAAAGCGATACGTCTCCGTGACGTCGCTCAAGGTGCCCTCGAGGCCAGTCTGAACGCTCGTTGGATCGACGAAGAGCTAGCACAGGCAGCTTGGGTAAGCAGCTCCCTTTGTTTCGTCGCTTATCTGACCGCCCAAAAGCTATTAGCTTTGTTTGAAGTCTGCGCGCATCCTAATCACACTAGCGAGCGGTCCTCGTGTGGCCTGGTCATGCTCGACACTATCATCAGGACGCTTTCTCTCACTTTGGTTGACATGGAGGACCCGGCTTCCTCTAGATTTTCACCACATTCTGTCCCCTCGGTCATGTCTACGTCACAATCTTGGGCGACTAATTCATTACTCAATGCCGGAGTAGACAACACACATTCTTCGTACTCGTGGCAAGGCTGCTCTTGTGCTTCCCGATCCTTGGGACAACGCTCAGCGGCTGCCCATGAATATACCCCCCTCTGGCTATCCTCCCCGGCCTGGGATAACTCTTGGTCAGAAGCCGAGATCAGAAAGGAGACTTGTCGGAGGCTCTGCTGGAGCACGTTGGTGCTCACGGCTGGCCACACGTCATATGTCATGTCAGCAAACCGGACACCTTCTGACCTTTTCATCCTAGATCCCTCCAATGTATGTACCCCTCCTTGTCCTTGCGGATCTACTGACCTACAGGCATTTAGTTTGCGATATTCTTTCCCGGCGAGGCGATACGCTCTTCCGATGATCTCTCTGGAAAAGACACCATCTGGTCACTCAATTACAGGACCATGCTGCTCTGGCACAGTTGTCTGAGGATGCGGCACGATCCCAGCGTATCGGAAGCCGAGATGGCACGCTTTGGACTGGACGCATGGCTCGAAGCAGACGTACTTGAGAAAGCGCTCAACTCACATAGATGTGATCTCGAGAGAACGTTCCTGTTCCAGGGACGTGAGTATTTATTCAAGTAGGCAAGTCGTTCCTTGTGGTGAATCCGACTAATTGTCTCGCAGCGTACGGTTGATTGTGACGCATGAATTCCAACGATATATACCGCTCGGTGCTGCGTAGGTGTTTGTCTGTTTCACTGGTTAAAAACATGACTCAACCGCTTCTAGTGACGTTAATCATCTGTTCCATAAGAAAGCAAAAGAGTGGCGTACGTCGGCCTTGTCTTGACCCACACAACCGCAGCTAACATGTCATTTCAAGTCACCCACCAAGCCAATGTCGCCCAGCGTGTCGTCCAATCAATGGGAGCTGTGACAGGGAATGGATCGAGCACGTTGGTGCACCGCCCTTTCTTTGCATTCTGGTTCATGAGCCAGATCAACAGGTAGTGCGATGCGAGGAAGTTATACGTCACATCACTGATCTACAGCCGGAACAGGGCATTGTCTCTTTGGGAATGCGACAACTCGTTGACTCTTGCCCTCGACGTGGGCACCGCCCTCTTTAAGCCCATCGACTACCTGAGTGCTTTGTGGCCATGTTCTGGTCAGTCCCCGGTAACCACTACTCTGAATCGATGCTGAATCGTCATACTAGAGCAAAGACGCCGGTCGCAGGCAATCCGTGAACGACTTGCTGTTTGTTGTAGGAAAGCAGGTCGTCCTCTACCGCCTCCGAGTCTTCCGGAAATTGTAGTCTCGGACTGAGAGATATGTTTGCATCGATACCGCTTCAGTTGTACGTACGGAATGTATTGTGTTAGTCCCGTTAGCGATATTTCCTAATAAGGGGATGATGTGGCTGCCCCTACAGTCACGGACGTACTTAAGCCAGAAATGCGCGTCGTTCCGTACATTGACATTGACCTGTGTGATAAGTCTTTGGCGGTCCATGGAAGACATTCGTCCTAGTCATTCAGCCCATACTACACCAGATATAACGCCTTCTCTCGTCCGGGACGACCAACCGTCCACCTCAATGCTGAAGCGACCACCCTCACCTTCCTTTGAGGGTGCTCACGAGGAGATCACGAGGAAGAGGTTCAAGGAAGACTCGCCACAAGATACGGCGCAAATGCCCATAGCATCTACGTCTAAATATGAAGCTCTCGTTGACGATCTCGCTCAGGAGCTTCAATGTGGCTGCTGCGCCGGGCTCGTCTACCGACCAGTCGTCGTGTCGCCGTGTCAACATTTCTTTTGCGGAAGGTATTCTTTTGGTTGTCGTGCTTAGAGTGTGATCAGATGCTAACGAGGTTGTAGTTGTTGTGTGCTCTGGATTAAAGTGAGTTGACGTTAGACTGTCGGCGCCCAGTGCCACGAGACGATCCAAACTACGCTACCATGAGCTAGTCTGGTTTCGCCAAGCGCGTTATGTTGTTTTAACGCTTTGAGGATGGTATCTTGAGGCGACACAGGCGCTAACTAAACCGATCTACAGAACGGTGGCACAAACTGTCCTGCCTGTAGAGGGATCTCGAGCTTCGTCACGCCATCCCGCCCTCTTCAGACAATTGTCGATGTGGTGTTACGCGCGGAACCTTCCAGGATGCGTACGGAACGGGAGCGAATGCAAGCGGATGAAATATATAAAGCCGGGTCATCGATGAGGGTGCGGACGGTGATTTATGTCCTATGGTCATGTTTCAAACAATCTACTAGATTCCAACACCCCGAGAGGCGTCTCCAGAACCAAATATTAACCAGAACTCGGATTATGCCCGTCCTTGCCCGCACTGTGGGCCAGATAACCCGTATGGTTGGAGATGTCCACACCCGATTGTAGACTTTGCAGTCGACCCCGAACAGGCATGGCATCTCGACGACGGTGCACCCCCCGGACATGCATATTGCGGAAACTGGTATGATATTTCCGCGTCTTATTCACCAGTATTGCTTATGGCTGTCCTACTAGTGAGATGCTGCTTGCCCTTGGAGCCCCTGTCACGACGAAATGTGACTTTTGCCAAGTATCGTTCTGTGGAATCAACGTCCAGGGTAGATGCACTGCGTCACCGTTGGTTGCCCAGCACCCTCACAACATGAGCGATATCGGTGACCTCATTCAATCTTCCGAGGTCTACGAGTGCTTTGAAAACAACACTGTCGAGGTTGAAATCATGTTGGATTACTTGACCAAAAGACAAATCACACCAAGACAAATATATCGTGACGTGAGTTTGCATGCTTGTCCCTAGAGTTCCCGAGACATTGATTCGCTTGTAGATCGTGCAACACCTACAGTCACAGCCCAACGGGTTCCGTCCCTTATTTGAATTGGACCTCTTTGTGGACATGCATAGTGTCGCAGCGGGAATCGACGATAACCCTAACGCTCCGCGAACTCGCATTTGTAGGCCCTGTGCAACAGAAGTATTGCTCTGGGGTTTGAGGGAATGGTGGATCCAAGAACGTCAAAAGGGTCACTTGGACGCAGCCATTGCGAACCGCCCTGATTGTGAACAAGGTGGCTCCTGTAGTCGACAGAAAGACCTCGGTGCGTGATGCGGCCACTGTTAGGTCTTGACATGGCGTTTGACACTCCTCAATTCTAGCGCATGCAAAGGAATGTGAGTTATCATTCGTCGTCGCTGTCCATAACTTGAGTGATCTGACAAATGTGTCGTGCATGACAGACAATCACCTGGTCTCGACTTCAGCAACCCGATCGGTACACGTACCTGGGTCACCTGCTGGTCTTCCTGGAAGGGAAATGGTCCACGAGACAGGCAACGAACCCGATCCAGTCACTCAAGGCCACAACGCTGGGGAAGTTGTTCAAGCCTCGTCTAGTGCCGAGTCGGACGCCTCTCCAGACGTCAGTAGTCGTGCTGATGACAGACCGAATGCACCTCTACCATAGGGATAATCCAAAAGAAGACTGTTTGTCTGCCACAGGCTATCGTATGGACAGGAAGGTGCATCTATGATATGTGCTACCTGGCTGGATCAATATATAGCTAAGGTGATACATGTAGATTCTGCATTAATAATGGTACTTTCATTGAACAAATATCAAAACATGCCAAAGGAGCGGCCAGGTAAATGTACGCAGGAAAATATCTATGAACGAATGAGGTAGATCGAGCAACATAGAAAGCAGATGAAATCACTATATCGCGTTGCCAAGTCCGTCGTACATGGCGATATCATCATCCCAGTGCCGACGACTACGCCCTCCGGACCTATTCGAATGGATAGAGCCTCGGTCTTTGGCAAGAGCTTTGCGCCGCTGACGCTCCTTGAGCTCTTCAGCCAGCCGTTCGACCTTGGCCTTCTGTTCAGCCTTCTTCATCTTTTTCGCCTCCGCTTTCCGTATCTTCTCTTCCTTTGCGTCGTCCTTCTTCGAAAACTTGGACGTAGAGACACTCGCGGTCGGTGACGTCGACGATAATTCCGATCCGAGTTCACAAGATTTAGGGGTTTTGGACACGGGAGAAATAATACGCGTCAAAGAGAGTTTCCCGCTGATATTTGGACGCGGATTGGGCAGCACTATCCGGCTCGCGACCGGGGACAAGCTAGAGTCGAGAGTGGGTGACGGTGAACGGGCTACGACGGGGAAGGGGGTAGAGAAGGGTGGCACGTTGACACGGAGGTTCTCGATGTTCCGGTTCTTTGTCCGGGTTTCCACGGTCCGCAGAGGTTGCATGAGTCCATCCTGACCCGAAGGAAGCTCCACAAGTGCAGAGACATTGCTCCCAGAGCTTTCTGAGACACGCCGGTCGAAGGGCATCCAATCTCCCGTGGATCGTTCCTCGATGATGGCGAGTGTATGCGACGGTGGAACGTGGTCAACGGGGGTTTTTAGAGTGGCTGGGCTTCTTGGGGGAGAATACGATCGCGAATGTGATGAACTGACGGAGGTAGTCGAAGAGGATAGTGATGGAGTATCGGAATCGCTTGCACTCACGCCGGTACTGGATCGTGTACGTGCCCGGACGCGACGCGGAAGGTGAAAGGCGGGGAAGCTAGGGTGTAAAGAAGTAGGTGATTGCCAGTAGTTGTCTTCTGAAAATGATTCGAATTCCGACTCGGACGGGGCCAAAAGACAACCAGTAGGAGAGTATGAGGGATGTGGAGGGGAGAAAGGCTCCTCGAATTCCAGAAGAAGGTAAGGTGCAACAGACGCCGCCTTCCCTCGGCGCTGATCCCAGGGTTTGATGCTGGCATCGAGGTAATCGTCAAGACCGTCATCCAACCCAACTCCAATAACCTCTTGTTCTTCAGCAACGCTACGTGCATGCGAAACAGCCGGGGAAAGTAGTTCTGCAACGGCACAAAGCTCGAAGTCCGTGTGTGCAGAGACGATGCTGAATGTCCTGCTGTGGTTTGACATCATCCAGCTTCGCGGTGGCGTCAAGGTGCTCGCTGAGAGGGTCGCCTTGTGAGATTGTTCGTTTGATTGAGAGCTTGAAACTGATCCGTAAGCCGCAATTTGATATGGGCCGCCTCCATCATGATCAGTGAGAACGGCTACACGATGCGTAACCACAAGATTAGAATTCTACTGTTTTACCCACGAGTCAACATGGATGTATATCCTACTTACTGTTTTTCGCAACGTGACCCCTACTGATCCCAGTGCCTTGCTGATCGACGGCTGGCGGCCTGGGGTCTGAGGTGCCTCGGGCCCGAGCTGATGATCCGAGAGTCTCGTCTGATCCCCGCCCTTGGTGGTCGCTATCGCCTGGGTCAAGATTACGATTACCTCCGCTGCCACCTTTGCTATCCGCGCGTGAACGGCCCGTCCTTTTCTGGCTATACGACTGGGTAATTGTGAGGTACCGTTGAGCTCTATGCGTACTACGTGTGTAACCTGGGGTGAAAACCTTACCATGACAGTCTTCAGAGCACTACACGCCAACACAAGGAGTAAATATACCATTATGTCCAAACCTTAGAAAACGTACCGTATCTGGAGACTTCGACAACTACAGAGTGTCGCTACTTCGTAAACTCCAACAGAAGTCGAATTGGATAGAGCGCGGTGCATCGCATGCTTCACTAATGCCTCCAGGTGTGTGATCTGATATGTATTAGAAAGGATCAACAATTGACTCAGGACCGCGGGGGCATGTTGAAGGGGAGTGATGAGTGCGAGCGAGTAAAAATATTGCAACAACGCCAGTGTGATTGGGTACGGTTCCGAGAGATGGAAAGCGCGTGGTGTTAACCGCGGATCTGGTCGAGGCTCTGACGAATCTGGCGCTCCGGGAAGGTCGGGAAGGCCGACATCCATGGAAGAGGACGGTAAAATCTCGACAGCCTGACGAGCGCGCTCCAGAAATTTTATTCGTTGGTCCTTGAACCACGGCCATCTATCCTCCAAAGTCTTTCTCGAACATTTGATTTTGCGCCCGTCATCACAAACAACCTCGAAATCGGCCAAAACCCCTTCCTCCAACGCAGACAAACCAAACTCCTGCATAGGAATGTCAAGCCGCGGTGGCGGCGGTTGATAAATGCCGAACGACTCCAGGTCAATCACTGCGACATGATCCCAGCTGAGAAGTCGACGATTATAATCCTCTACCAGATTTCCATTGCGATTCCCAAATATGACGAATTTGTTAGCTTCTGCCCAGAGGCATGCTCGGAACCACGATCCAGAGGCAACTGCATTTCCTGGATCAATGCGTGACCATGTCATGGTGAGCAAGTCGAGCGCCCAAATTGAGTAAGATTGGTACGTGTGAGCGAGGTAGGTCCCAGCGATGATGAAGTGGGTTCCCAAGATTGCACCCGAGGGAAATCGAAGGCCCGGAGGAAAGGAAGTTCCGGTCATTGCTATGGAACGATCGGCAATTGTGAAGTCTGTGTCAGGTAACGGGGAGAAAACTTCCAGTTCGCGCTTGACATCCGTAAACTTGAAGTATGTCGTGAGCAAAGGTTCACAGTGATAAGCCAGGAGCGTACATTGTAGTTACTGTAGAGATATATGTCGTTTGGAAAGTCGTCAGTTGGGGAGGCGGAATATGGAATATGAATGAGGGACTCGGTGGACGTGAACTCTTGAGAAGAAGGGGAGGACTTGTCCGAACGGAAGCGAGTCCCTGGCGACCCTAGAATAGTAGTATTGTCGGTGGCATGCAATTCTTCTTGAGGTAGCCGAACGCGTAGATTGGCGGACACTGCCACACTACGGTAGGTGCCACAATGATGGGGGAAATTCCTCCGTTGAACCCAAGCTTTTCCCAGGAGATCGTAGACGTAAACGTCATCCAACCAGACGTTGGATAGATCTTGACCGCCAATAATGAAGAGCCTGTCAGCCGTCACAGAGGAGAGATGTGCATATCGAGGCTTCGGCACCAGTGCTTCGGCAGGTGCATCTGGAGAGATTCCACCAGGAGGTGAGGGGGGGAGCCAGTGCATCGTCGACAAGTCAAAAAATCGAATGTCGTTCAGAACGCAAAGGTCCTCTGTGTTGGTGGAATTGGGAGCATTTCCCATTCCACCAAAGATAATAAGGAGGTTGTTCCCTGAAAAGGAGAGATGAGTAGAGGAGGTGAGGTGAGGTGAGGGAGACCTGCATGTTTCCGCGCTGTGAAAGTAACGGGGTGAGGGGACATCGTCCTCGGGAGAGGGTGTCGTTTTCTCCCAAGCGAATGTATCGAGATCGAAGACATAGAGGTCGGATACCATGCGTCGTTCCGTGACCAGACGACCACCCTGAGGAGAGATCAGAGAGATAAAGGGCGAGAGCAAGACATGTGGCTCACAAAGAGATACATCTTCGATCCGACGACGGTGGTGGATGCACCCTGTGAGGGGGGTCAAGAGTGGATAGGTGGTGATGAGAAAGGACATACGACGAGCTTTGCAGGGACATCACCAGAAGTCTTTCTGCAGAAAGTTGTGAGATCGGATATGGAATGCATTGTGGGAGAGGGAAGACCCTGCACGGGATGACGGATGGGAGGAGGAGGAGAGGCGCGTTTTGCGGACAGAGTGAGGCGGGGCTGGCTAAAAGTACTGAACCAAGTTACACACTTGATCATATTCGGTAGATCTTGATCGCTTTTCGGCTGAATCCGTGAGTGACGTGATAATACCACGTGTCTCCATTTGCCACTTTGGAATTCGAATACCGCTTCAAACTCCGAGAGCAGAAAACGACCTGCCGTCGCTATGCCGAGAGACCCTGCTCGCGTTTTACGTCGATTTTCGTTGGCATGAATGGCTAGTTTACTGCGTCCGAGTTCCTGTAGTTAGGAGCTAGCCAGTTTAAATATCAATATCTTGTCGACAGCACATCCTCGTCGCTTTGGGCGTTCTGGCCAGGCACTTCTCCCTCGTTATCAGCTACTTATCGCAGCAAGAAGCTAACAAACTTTATTTAGTTCTCCGCTCTACCTGCCTTGCCCCATGAACAGCAAGTACTTTGGCGAAATGAATCCATTTGCGCTCGCTCCTCGCTCCTCCAGACGCCAATGTACCTCACAGGATGGTAACGAACTTACTCATCCTGTCCGCAGTCCTTCTATTCAATTCAATTTGTATTTCGCCTTCCCTACCGAAAGAGTTTATTAGACAGCCGTCCCTTGCAATATTTCATCCTCCCATCTTGACAGTCTGCAAATGTCACTGCTAATCGGTGTCACCGTTAAAATTGCAAAAAGTCGAACGCCCGACGGTAACCTCTTAACTTGAAGTACCGCCCGGGACCTGCGGCCATCATAAATGATTGCTTACTCCTTCATTTCGGTCAAGTATTATGACCCATCAATCAGAGACCTTACATTGAAGCATATTCCTGATTTTGCGCGTCATTGCGAGATTCACGGTGCGGAAAAAGTGACTACCCCTTCAAATTGCGTGCTGATAGAGCTGTCAGTTAACGCGTTCCCAGGGAGTAATGCGACCTGATATGATCCGAATCACTGTTCAAGGGCACCACTGCGTCCCTTGTATATTATCCAACCCAGCCATGTTGGCGGTGTGCGATGCAGCAAATCTGGTGTCATCTATTTGGTATGCAAGTATGTCTCATTGTATCAGGGAGCAATATGAATATGTCGTTTCAGATCAACAGCGTTACCATTCTATGGTAGTCGCGCGACCAGACATTTTGTGACCGCCCTGATATCGCTGCCGATTCGTCGGGGTCGTTTCCAACTAAAACGTCTGGCGGCTTTGATGGTGTGACGAACCTCCTAATTTCCCGTGCCAAACCCCCATTTCACACTAGAGCGGTTGTGTGTTATCTGGACTTTGCATATGCATCTCCGACTGAAACTACCTAATTTGGTGGGTGCTACTTCCCGACCTCGTCAACAAAGGGGAGAAAAGGGACGTATGGACGACTACCCAACTAGTTTTTTGGCAGTGCATGTCAGTGTAAGTATCAGACATACAGCAGTACAGAGTATGAGACGTTCATCAGGCGGTCCGAATATGGCGGTCAGAGTTGAGTCTGAAAACCCAAATCGCGGTTTGAAGTTATCACTATCCCAACATTAGTAATGCACGAACATGATCTACCGGAAAGTGACCAAAGTAATTCCGATCACGCAGTCGTTATCGCATCACCTTGCTGCGCGCGATCTATCATTCAATTCGACTCCATCCCTCGACATGTCCACCATAGACGTCGCGGAGACGAAAGACACCATCCAAGTTCGCTCACACTTCCAGTATAACGCCCCAGAACATATCTCCCCACAAAATGTCCATCCATCTCCCTTGGAACAGTTCCACATCTGGTTCAATGAAGCCCGCAATGCTGGTGTCCGTGAACCAGAATCCATGTCTTTGTCCACTGCCACACCATCCGGTATACCCTCCTCGCGTATGGTGCTCTTCAAACAACTAGACAAGCGAGGTTTCGTATTTTACACTAATTATACCTCCCGCAAGTCTAAGGAGCTCGACCAGAACCCCAATGCTGCCTTACTCTTCTTCTGGCGAGAGATATCGAGGCAGGTTAGGATTGTCGGCAAAGTGGAGAAATTGAGCGAAGAGGAAAGCAAAGAGTATTTCCAAAGTCGCCCTGTCGGCAGTCAGCTTGGCGCACTGGCGAGCAAGCAAAGTGCTGTCATTGGGGAAAACGACCTGCAGGAGAGACTTGAGAGACTTCGAAAACTCCACAGAATCGGCGAGAGCACAGAGGGAAAGATTCCCCTCCCAGATTTCTGGGGTGGTTGGAGGGTTCTTCCAAGGTAACGATATAACTCCTCGATGAGCACGTCTGGTGTTTACCTCCATCAGTGAAATGGAGTTTTGGCTGGGGAAGCCATCCCGTCTTCACGATCGAATCCGATACCTGCGTGTCGAGGGATCTCCCAACGAACAACTTCATTGGACGATTGAAAGGTTGTCCCCCTGAAAACTGATTATCAACAACCACACGCGGTCCAGATCCCGCGAGGGCCGTTCTCAAGCTATATCGCATGTTGTATGCGTCACAGCGCGGGTAGAGTGTCGTGGATGGAGTTCGGACCATTGTCAAGATACCAGAAATGTCATCTTTGTGGAGTCAAATGTATTAATTTCTGGGATTCAAATGTTTCACTCCCCACGCAGGTCGGTGATAAGATCAACAACTGGAAATCGATTAATATTTCCCGTCCATCTTGCGTCTGGAAGTTGTGATTCTGATGCGTTCTGGCGGCCGAATCTCTGGTCGTTTGGTTCTCTTCTCACGTCACATCGACGCTCATAACAGCTACTAACCGTTCCGAACAAATCTGACCTATTGTAAAGCTGTCTGGATGGTGTGTCCGCCTAAAACGCCGCTCAATCGGCGGAGGTGAGAATGCCACAATTGATGGTGTTTCTTTGAAGCGAGCCACGGCTGAATGTACCAACCTAGAAGGTTTCTCCGTGCGTCTCCTACATATGACAGCAATCACAGTGATCACTCTGACCTCTCGATCGGGTGTGTAAGCACAGTATTCGATGGTACCTTGGCGCTCGAACTCAATCCCCACATGTATGAGCGGTCATGCAGCGGAACTGGAGTGGTTCTTATCACTCCTACGAGCTTCTAACGCCTTGGATTTCTTTGGCTGTGCTCTGTCGGTCACCACCCTATCAATGATTCCTTGCGAAACTCACACCTTGAGAACTGATCAACCAGGCCATGTAGATTACTGATCCTAGGCGTTCCTCTCCTTAGGTCATCCGGAATTCTGATGTCATACGCTCGCTGATTATCGGTCCAAGTGCTCTTCGCCGCTAAAGCGGACTACACGGAGTCTTGGGGGACATCATGACAACAAATGCAACCTGCCAAGCAGGACAGAAAGGTACCAAAACGTGTGCACAGGGTCATAAAACCTGCCCCTTGTCGTGATGATTAAAATTAAGCTGTGTGTACCTCTGACACAAGTCAATTTAGATCAACTCGGATACTTGAGTGCATGCGAATCAGAGCCGTGAAGGGGTAAATCTAGCACTTTGTTGCAACCGGAGATATTAGTAGTGTACAATACTATGCAAACGCTCAATGTGGGGTTCTATTTTTGAAACTCGCCGCTCATCGTATGTACAACCAGTCGACTGAGGTGAGACGCTTCATAAACGGTGCATTGTGAATTAGTAGCACGACCACATCGACTGACTGAATGTCTGCGGGGTGCCCTGTCCGCACGGTGAAATTTCGGCCATGAAGGAACTGTGTAGCTCAACTCTAGCAGCGACGGCATTGGCTTATGTAATCTTTGGTCGCCAACTTGGACTTGAATTACTGAAAATTGTGCAGGTTTCCTGGTAAAAACTGTGCGAGAAAGTCTTGTCACCAGCTACAGATGATCGGTGAAGTTAGCGCGAACCGAGGGTCGCGAACATGGATCCAAACAAAGATTATCGAGTATCTTAAACGCGACTGAGCTCCGCAGGATTGGTTATGATTGAAACGCTGGAGATCGATTCTACCTTTCAGAAGAAGGCGACGCGAAAGCGGACACTACGTAGCGGAGCTCAAGCTTCTCCCTTCGCAGCCAACCAGCATGCCTTTGCTCTAGCCTCGAATGCCTGCTTGGCTCCCGGTTCGTCACCTCTGACCCACTTGCTCATGGCCTCACCTTGCAACCCACGACCAAAAGAGAAGGTGAGGTTGGGTAATCGAGACAGAGAGATCGGTGAGCCGACAGGAGCTTTGTTCACGACGGCATTCACAGCATTGAGATACTTGATAGTATCAGAGTCCGACAGACCCCCTGAAAATAGTTCTTTATGCGAGGAAACTCGACAAGAGCGGAAGTGCTCACCGGATAGGAAAACGACACCTGCGACTGATACGGGCACGGTACGAGCAAGTGCCGTTGCCGTCGCAAGACCAATTGCCTCGACTGATATGATGCCGCGAGAGGGGTGTTTGAGACCCGGCTGTGGGAAGGACGGTTTGATCAACGAGCCTAGCGTACACATGATAAGCCTCTACTTTTGATTCCACATTGTGACTCTCGTGTGGACTTACCCTCGAGCAAAACGCCATAGGCAGCGCAGCGAGCATAAATCAGACTGATAATCTTGACGTGAATCTCCACACTTTTCTTCAGGTCTGCGTCCTCCGCAAAATCGACATCAGGCTCGACGATGGGGACCAGGCCTGCTTGTTGACTGATCGCAGCAAAGCGGGCCAAGCTCTCTGCTTGAACTTCGAGGCCAGCTTGAGTAGGAAGAGTAGATGAATTGCAAAGGATCGGAGCCCGCCATTTGCTGAAACGTGCCCCTGCCCTATAAGCTGCTTGTAGCCTGGGCAGAAGGTCGTCAAGACCTTGAGTAGCAGGCTCCAAGGGGGAATTTGGCAGAGGATGTGCATCGGTATCAGCACGTACCCCGGGGATAATTCCCCTCTTCGTCAAGACGGGAGCAAGCTGAAAGTCTAGGAGCGTTTCGTGATACAAAATGACGCCTGAAATGTAATCTAGGCTTCCAATATTAGGCACAATTAAAGAGTGGATCGTGGTGGGAAACATGCATACCAGTCGGAAGCGACTCGTAAAGACACTCCCTCCAGCGCCGCCTGCGCTCGCGATTCTGTGCGTCGCTATAGACCTTTGATTTTCCCTCGATGCCCTCAGCTGCCAGTAGCCTGCCCTCAATGCCCTCGATGGTCTCATCTGTGGCGTAGATGCCCTTGCCACGGGGATTTACCAGAGCTTCAGCCGTTGCGATCAAAGAGGCGGCAACAGCAGGCGAGTGATGAGGGTACAGGTATGAGAGGGGTTCAGAGTCTGCGGGAGGAGCAGCATCTCCGCTGGCAGCGAATTTAAAAGTGTAACCGAGTGTGCTTGTTGTGTGCAAGGACATGGGTGTTGTGTTGAAATCAAGGGATGATTCCCATGAATGCAGCGATTGGAGTATTTATTTAAAGATGGCCCAGGTAGTCAGGTGGGAAGGCTATGGAAGTCGAAGGCAAGGTCATGCAACCCATAACATCTCAGCAAGTCAGTCGTCGGACAGCCCGCTCCGGTGAACGCAGATTGGTGAGAACGAGGTGTCACGATTATCTTCATTAGCTGCACGTTTGTAGTTATCTTCGATGCAAAGCAATGCCGTTGGTGGATGAATCGATGAAGCTAGCTCGAACAAGCGAGTCCGAACAAACAACCTTCAAAGTGGACTAACTCATGCACTGGCACGGGGCGAGGCAACTCAACTCGTTTTCGCGACTAACTAAGCCAGCAGCGTTGCGAGGGGTTTCCGTGGGTAGATATGCCTCCACAAAGCCTCGGCAAAATCAACGAACCACCGAAGACGATGTTGGTGACTTTCGGCCTCCTTGGGTGTATTCGGGCTCCCGCTTTCTGACTTACACTACAATACCTCGTGAGCCCATTCCAAGTCCTTCTACTACAGCAATCGCGACGCTCACCCAATCTCTAGTCACCCTCCTCTACTGCGCTTTCCTCGCCGACTGGGGTGAGCGAGATCATATTTTTATGCCGGTGAGTTGCTTGCTCGGTCACTTGGTTAGCACCAACCAAGACCATGCGTTTAGTTGCGCAGATGGGTATCAAAGTATAAGCAATCGGTTCTCTCTCTATCTGCTGAAGAAGCTGCTCTTGTTCAAGGAAACAATGGACAGACGCCTGGCAGCTCCCTGTCACCGCCGGAGGAGCGCTCATAAATATAATGTATGGACTAGAATCACCTTTCCGCGAAGGGCCGATCAGTAATACAATACCTCATGGAATCCAGTACGAGGAAGAGTAGTTTGACATGTGAGAAGTAGTTGCAGCTCGATGCCGCCATGTTGATCTACCAAGTACATAAACTTTGATACAAAAAACTATGCAGCTCCACCGGAACGATGCAGACTGCACGAGCGACATTTCTTCCGCCTCCTCCACAAAATGGCTATCAACCATTATCTGGTGGGCATTTATACGTTTCAGTACGGTCTAACATCAGTCTTATTCGCGAAAAAAATGTCATAGAGGCCGAAATTTACACCATCAAAAGGCAATACCTAGGACTGCTCCCTCCACAGCAGATAATTGACATCTGCCTCACTTTCGAAGCCCATGTACCTCTGCAAATAAAAAGTTCGGTATGGCCATATGACATCCGTGCTGCCATCGCCTCCATACAGGCCCAAAAAGCCCAAGCGCCGCAGACTCAGACGTCCCTAGAGTCAGATGTACCATCGAGAACGTCTGCTCCTGACGTCGATAGTTTGTCGGGGGAAAAGACAGCACAATCTCAGCCGAGTTCATCACAACAATCGACACCTGCACCAATACAGGCCGGGTCACCCGCGAGCACGCCATCCGTCTCCAAACCTGTTACATCTCAATCACAAATCCCCCCAGCGCCAGGTCCACACCACCCCCAACAGCCGTACTACCACCCCACTTATCCACATGCACCTTACTATACCTCTCCTCATGCGACGTATGGGTACCCGCATCCTTACCCTTCGTATCCTCAACCCCCGTACCCAGTCAATCCGGCGAGCCACCATCCACCATTATTCACCAATACATCACTTGTCCACCCTTCCCATCCTGCTCCGGAACCGCCTCCCCCGCTCAACAATGCTGACGATCTTCCAAGTTATGAGGAGATGATCGTTGAAGCACTCCTGGACTCAGGTGACCCTGAAGGATGCGCACCAAAGAGTCTATTCGGTTGGATGGCGATGCATTACCCTCTGCAAATGAATTTCCGTCCCTCAGCTAGTCAAGCTTTGCAAAAAGCTTACAAGAGAGGTCGCCTGGAGAAAGGGAGTAATGGCAAGTATCGACTTAATGACAACTGGGAGGGTGGCAATGTACGTGGAAAGTTCCTCATTCTATCATGGGTGTCTGCTTAGCTCAAGGCGCGTCCTAGACTTCCAGGCGGACGACGCGTCGCCCGCAAACCCTTGCGCAAATTACGTTGCCCAGTCCACAGCCATCTTCGTCGTCGCCATTCACACATACTCCTCTTATTCCGCATGGAGCTACGAATCTACAAGCTCGCCTTCCCCCTCCTGCACAACCCCCAGGATACGGGGGGTATCCTTTCGGGTACCAATACCAAGGCACGTCAGGATCTGTGCATGCTCCGGTTGCCCGGGATAGCTCGGGAACTGCTCCTCAGAAGCAAGCGGCCGTCGCTGTTGACCATGAAATAGGGGAAGGCAGCGATGCATGGGAAGCCGCACAGAACATTCTGAAAGCTATCAACTTTGGACAAGAGAACAAGGCGGGAGAAACTGCTAATCCACTCGACCAGCAAGCAACTGCTGGTGGAACTGGTAAGCCATCGTCGGATCCGGGTGCAATAGTCCCCGAGGAATCTGCTGGTTCTCGCCTTGACGGCGTCGGGAGATCGGCCGAGCTCAATGCAGAGCAAAGAGCAGCATTACAAGCACAACTTGCGCTTCTGGCCGCGCAATTAGCTGAACTTGCAGATGTCAGTGAGGACGAGCTTTCACACAACCTGGAGGTTTCACAAAGGACCGACGCAATGTCTGGTGCGCATACGCCCCGTGTCGTAGGATCAGGATCAGGACAGGGCGACGATAGTGATGTTGATGACAATGAGGACATGGTAGAGGTTCCGGTGCCGATGGCGTCGACGGCCTGAGCTAAGTACACTCGTGACTTTCCAATATAGGTCAATCGCAGTGTCCTTGCCGTTTCTCGGGAGAATTGAGAATGTCTCACTATTCTCATTGTGACTGAAAGTGATGGGTAAGAGTTGCGAGTTTTTCTCAAATTACCCAAAACCGCCCAGCGACCTCTTGAACCGAGTACACCCCAGACTGTTCTTATCAGTTGTGTCGTACCACGTAACTCTCAAGCTCAGAGCATGCGTACGGCAGACGCTGTGTACAAAACAGAATCGGGCACCAATCAATTGTGGTGAACGTCGCCCGCAACTATATACTTCCCGGAGAAAGGTAAAACTTAAGGATCATCATTTTACAGGCGGTCCCGAGATGATGGGCACTTCAGACAACATTGTACAGGTTCGTGGTTCGTCGTAAAGAGTCCTGAAAACTCGAAGTGTTGTGGAGTGGGGAAACAAAGGCGCGATTAAGAATCGAGATACAGGACACAAAGTAGCCGCACGCCGCCAAAAAAAAAAAAAAGGTGGTAGATGACATGTCGCGTTCAAGCTCGCTTGATCTTGATTAGTTCTACCTCGAACCTCAACGTAGCTTGTGGAGGAATCACAGGGGGGAATCCCCGTTGGCCATAAGCCTGTATGGCATCAGCAAAAAAAGCAGTTTGAGACAGACGCTCGGCACCTACATAATCCGGGCTGATAGTAAGAATTGCCTTCTGACCGAGGGATAATTGCGGGACGCCTGTAGGGAGATAAAGTCTAGTAGTATTCTGGAGGAATCTGGTCACATACCATCGTCCCATCCTTTGATGACCTTGCCAATACCAATCTCGGTTTCAAAAGGCGTACCGCTGACAATCGATGGGAAGATCAACAGCATGGAAAGTAGAGGTGAAGACGAACGTACCGATTCCTGCTTGAGTCGAAAGTCGTACCATCCAAGAGTGTGCCGACATAATGAATAAGCACTTTATCTATTGCGATATCAGTGCGATCCTGTGCTGGACTGGGGGGGGGGGCGCGAGAATGGACGAACCCCCAGGTTTCGGGAAGTTGTTGCCATCTCCAGGCGTGATCGTCTCGATGGTAACGCCCTAGAAGACTATGTCGGGACGTGGAGGTGTTGTATTGCGCAACTCACCATTGTACGCAAAATCGATGACCAAGACACGGTGGTGTGGAGGATAGGGACTTGTGGCAATCACTTATAGTGACGGGGAGGCGGAGTGCGGATCTTGATCCGATCTGGTATGCGGGCCCTACAGCCATTCGACGACTCGCGATCACATCTTAGATTGGTTATCGATGTCGATGTTATCTGGAATGATATTATGATATATATGATATGTAGTCAGTCTCTATCGTCGTGGAAAATGTAACGACATGCCCTCTCTTGTGAACAACAGCGAGTGGAGCACCGTTGACGAGACAATGAACTCTTGCTCAGGAGAGGGCTAAAGAGGACTAATTGAACTGTGCGGAATTGGGTTATCGATCAAATGTTATCTCACCTATCAATAGCTTGTCCAATGCGGGGAAGATGAACAGCTAGATTATCGTCGCTAGTGGAAAAAAAAAGGCGCTGAATTACATCGTTCACCGGGGCTGACGGCACGTTTAATACTCTTGCTGAATGGCACGAGGCTGGACTCTGCAAACCCGGGATCCGAAACTGCAATAAATCAGATACGATACACGGGAAAGTTGCTATCACAATATCAGACCGGCTCGGCACTCCAACTGCCACCAAACAAAGCGGGTCACCGGCGATCAAGTTGAAAAGGTAAGCACCCAAGGAAATGCACGGATGAAGCTATCAGAACGACCTCATGTCTCACACGGAAAGTCGGCCTCCCTCGCTCGCCTCACATACCGTGACTATTATGTCACGGCTGCAACCCTAACAAAACGAGTCTCCCCCCGCAATGTTGTTACCAATGACAACATCACCCCTACCCATATCATACGTAGCGTTTGCTGACACTGGTCCGCTGATTGCCGTGGTGAGTGGTGTATTACCCCGATCTCGCTGACACACATGCTAGTGCACAGTCATACATATGTCTATAACAAAGCATCATGGCAACCGCCCGCCCCGCGTATTGGATCTTTCGCAGTCTCACGCACCTGCTGGGTAATCGATCATGCGTGCACAATGTCTTGTCCAAGAAGCGTTGTCCGCGCTGAAGCAGCGCTGACTTCATGATGCCGTTCCGCACTTACGTTCTGACGACACAAGGATGATGGCCTGAGGTGCTTTTGCAAGCTCTCAACGGTTTGCTGATGGTACATGTTACTCGAACGTGCGGCCATGGTGCACCTCTTTGGTCGTGTCAGGTCTAGAGGCACCCGTCTGACGTGCGAACCCGATGTCCTGGCTGCCCCACACCTGCACAGCCGTGACCGGGACCTTTTACCGAACCAGGACTGGGTTGACTGCCATCCTCAGAGTCGGAGATGACAGACATGCAGCTCGCTCGTAGTTTATAAACCAAGAGAATCCATCCACGACGATGGTCCAATGTTCGTTTGAAGACATTAATGGAAGGCAGCAAATGCACACGATGTGAACGAGCTTGTACCCCCGCGGGCGTTGCTGGTCGGTTATTGGGAAGCCTCGCACTCGGCGCGAGGGCTGGTTATTGATTGGAGTGTGTGTGTCCACGGATTTTGGGTTGACAGGGAAGAAGGTCGCTCAAACTTGTCAAATCTCGGAAGCCGTGCACACCCGAGAGGGAAGAATTCGAGAAGCATTGCGCGCCTAATTCCCCGGACAGGAAAGACACGGCCGATGTGGGGAGCCATTGCGACAGAGCGTCGGAACGACCGTTCCGACATCACGTCAAGGGAATAATTACTTGCCATGCCACATACGCCTCACCGTGGTCGCACTACGGCGCGGACCGAGACGGAAGGATATGTCTGATTGACGTGGGGACGGTCGCCATACGCAAGACGAATGAAACGTATGGCTCGCCGCATGGTAGGGGAGACTTGTGGTCTGTGTGCTTCCGGCGGGTCAACCAGTGGGTCCCACAGAGCAGAACAAATTTATATTGGCTTGGGACGTTTAGCAAGCGAACCGCATTCGTCCTCGTTTTACCACGACAGGACCGTGGCATGCGTATCATGGTGGATCTCGGAAGAACCTGTGTACGGAGCTGACAGTTATCGGTCAGCATTCTTGTGAAAATGCCTCGCCATGAGGAACATTCGTCCGTGACAGGGATATTAATCTCTTGGTATACCTTGCGCCCACACGGAGAAGGGACCAAGGTCATGTTCCGGGATCGCGCGCAAGGTGAATTCGAGAGACCACAAGACCCATCTTGGAGATCTGCGGTTGGTTCCGAGTAAAAAGATGCGCCACTACTTAAGTCTCGGGACAATCTTCCAGGCACATGGCCTGCCCACTACTATATGCAACCAGTCTAACCGATCAAATGACTGGACATGTCCGTTCGACCTGACAGCACAAAGATGGTTTCCTCCGCCGACACGCCGCCAAGCAAGCGGGGTGGGGCATGGGGTAAGGCTGTGGGGGGCACTTGAGACAAGTGACGTGTGGCGAATTGAACTACGCCGGTGTTCGTGGCAAAAGTGGCGCGCTCGTGCTCAAGGGCGGAACAGAAGCACTTGACGGACACCCGCAGAACAATTCCACAAGCTCAATTCGCCGCCTAATACCGCAGCAGCTGCCTTGTCTCAAGGGCGTATCACCGGCAAACATCATACCAACGGTTCGATCATTCAGGATCATGACAAATCTGATCCCACAGCACTGCAGATTCCTGAAACATGCAATACGTTGTACAGTGCTACCTACAACAAACCGATGCAAATGCGATAGCGAATTGTCAGAGTGCCAAGAATATAAAATCATAAGAAATGAAAATACTAAAGGCAATAGCACAATCATTAGCCCTCCTATCGAGTATGTACCCAACCAAACCCTCGATACGATACCAATGGCCCCAAATACGAAGACTATTAGTCCAAACTCCATATGCTACTGGTAATGTAAATGCGCAACTAGTGGTACAGATGTACAGAACTGAAACAGAAGACAATATTATCGAGTACAAACGTATGGCACAGAGAGATGTCAAAGCCTTGGTTGGAAGAAAAGCCAGGTTATTATGACGTGGCCCAAGTCGAAGGTGGTGATGTAGCGCGATTAGGAGAGACGACAAGGTCATTATGTGCAGATGATAATCATGCGAGCGTGCGTTTGTGCATAATACTGAGGAGATGCGAGAGAGAGAAAAGATGATCTGATAAGTCAGGGTATGTGTCGTGGGTTGGCGGTATAACCATGGTCGTCGCTCCGCAGATGCAAGCTGGGTATAAGTTCGTGGTGCTCCACAGCCAAAGGCGTTTCGATGATCATCTACCACTTTCGTTCGGGGCTAGTTTCCTTTCCATGGAAGAGAAAAAGGCGCTTAAGAGGTTGGACAACTTCAACCTCGACTTCGACCTCCTTGAGGTCTCCGTCAACAACGCGGGTTTCAATGCGCTTCTCCTTCTTCGGAGGAGGCATCATGATGGGGTATGTCTTGATGTTATCATACGACCATGAGCGAACTGAAGCATCATGAGCAATAAATAATACTCAAAATGGACCTGTAACATACCCTGTACCTGTGGTCGCGATGACGCTGACGCCGATGTACTACGTTGTTCGTTCCACATACTACCCTCACTGAGTTCACTGGGATAGCGACTGAGTGGACTGCACAAGCTCGCAGAAGACACGCTCTGGCTAGACGTGCTGTGTGCCCGCATGGTGACATTAGGGACGAGCAGGCGACCTTCGGCACCCGCCTTTACTAAAGGGGTCTCTCGACGGCGACGAGAGGATGCCGACACGGGAGACGACGGGGGAACGGACTGAACCGTGTGGGAAACATTGGGTGGGAAGAGAGTAGACCGCGATTCGCAACGCCGGGAGAGAGGAAGAGAATATTTAGCGTACAATTCGTCAGTGTAGGACTGACTCGAGGCGGGTGGAGGTTGCGATGACCGAGACTGTGCAGGAAAAGAGGATGAAGAGCTTGATGTCGCAAGGTCGCTGGCTGTCCACTGGACACCCCTGCTCGAGGTGGCGGTAAAAGAGGTTTTACTGGGCATACCGACGGTTGCCACGGAATCTGAACGAGGGGAGAACAGATATACAGATTCGCGCCAAGCATCACTACCATCAGTCCAACCAGGGATTGGTTTCTGGGGTGGAGGTAATTCGTTTCGGGACGTAGGACGTTTAGTGGCGGGGTCTGCACAAAGGGCAGCTTGGATACGCTTAGCGGCCATCATGACACCACCCTGATAGTCATTACGGAGCTCGGACTCAGTTGCGACATTAGGCTGGGCAGGAAGAATTGGGGGCGGCGGAGGCAATGGAGGGAAATCGTATATCGCGGCAAGGGTGGCAATGCTGGGAGCAACGGGAACGACGTCGGATGAAGAGGAAACACACGAGTCAAGTGATGAACCGCTGCTGGACTCGTCCTCGGAATCACAGGATACTGGATGGTCAAAGGAATTGTGGGGGACGGGTGGGAGAGGAGGAGAGGCTCGATCTGGATCGTAATTGATGGGAAGAACGCCGTTGAATCTGCTCAAATCGGCTATCCTGCAGTCATCGGAACAATAAAGGGGGATAGGCCCTTGATCGATGACGGTACGAAGTTTGGCTGTTGGGTTGGGCTTTGTCTGAGGTTGAGGCTGGGATTGTGGGGACGAGGGACGGGATTTGCTTGCGGGAGCATTAGAACCGGAGCGTTTGAGCGCGCCATTTGGTTTGACGCGGCCAGTCCCTTGGACGAGACCACCACCTCTTGCGCGTATGGTGCCCGTCTTTGTTCGGGAAGGGCGCGCACTGACGTCGCCTCCTTGTTGGTTTTTCGAGGCTGGAAGACGGGTGAGTGGGGGGGGGGGACTAAAAATAGACTGAGACTCACGTGAAGCGGAAGCGGGGGCGGAAGGTGGGGCAACGGGGGGTTGTTCGGGAGGGTGTTGGGAGACGGGGACAGTGAAGCGCTTTGGCATGATCTGCCTATCGCAGGCAGGACACCAGGACTCTTCGTAGTTCATGTCCATTGTGGGGGATGGAGAGGGAGGGGGGAGAGCTGGGGGGTATATAAAGGGAGGAGAACAATAGTGAGTGAGACAAACAAAGGGTGGACGTGATTGGAATGGAAGTAAAAAAACTCACAAGAGGAGTACGCCAGCCAGAGGGGGTAAGGATGGAGGATGTGGAGGTGGAGGTGGAGGAGAATGGAGGTGGAGGAGAGTGGCGGCGGGTGGGGAGAGGCAGGGATTGGAGGAAGGAAAAGGCCGTCTTAATATTTGATTTGCTGATTCGCATCGCACCCTGCCGCGTCCGTTCCAACAGGGCTACCAAAATAGGAAGGTGGTCGATGTCCCGGAATTCCCGAAAATACGCCTTTCTTTTATTTACAAATTCCGTTATTACCTGTGCTTATGTGATCAGTCATCTCCATCGGCAGGCCTACCGCGGACCCTCGGCCCATTGCTAACTTACCGAATATAGGAAATGCATGCTGTTACCTTGATGGTAAAGCGTTGGCAACGTGTTACGTCCCTCTCGAAATCCCACACAGATCCCGGCCCAGCCCTTGCCTCGCCACTGGCCGCCCGTCTGTCCAATCAAATCTCCTCCGGCCCGCCCTGTCTCACCCAATCATGAAACCCGCGCCACCGGCTCTTCCCGCTCTCCCCCGTACTCGGCTTCCCCCGCGTGTTCCCTTCCCCCACCCATCCCTGGGCAATCAACTCATCCCCGGCACGGGAGCACGCCGCATGACCAATGGTTTACTTATATCACTTTACCATTCTGCTAGCATCTCGGCTGCTGAGCTCATTGGCGAACCCGTCTCCGCTGTCAGTCCCTGTCAATTTGAGCCACGAGACTCTGTCCTAGCCATGCGTATCCACTTAGGCGAGCAGGAACAACTCTCAACCGTTGCTCATCAAGCCACGTCCTAACCAGTGTCTCAACAGCTTTGGATATACCCGTCACGTGTCGTCCCCAAGATTGTCTTTAATGCCCATGAACAATGAGCATCGCTAGCATCCCATTCATCGGTTCAATACCTCACGCTTTGGATATGTCCAGCAATGGTGAATGATAGTGCCTTATTCCCGGATCAAATGCATTCATACCAGTGTGACGCACCGACGCTGTGCGTAGAATCCATCAATACATTTCCTTGCGACCGTGGTTATCGCAGGGAACTAGATATTGACCACTGATCAAGGTCTTCTCACCCGCGTGCCACAAGAGTGTTTCAAGGTTGCACAGTTGTTCTGACCTGACTCCCAGCCCGAATTATTCGACTGGATTCCCTTTCGCATGCGATCCCTCTAAAGGCTATCTAAAAACTGAATTTCCCCAAGGTGTTCAGAGAACTACATACGCCAAGAATAATATCATACACGACTTCCCAAGCATCGCAAGCTTTTAAAATACCGTCCACTAAACTCACCTCACCTGTGACTCATCGATGCTCTGAATTTTTTCCGTCCCTCGTGTCGTTCCTCAACCGGGTGAACCCGGGTTGGAACCGATAAACCGTGTGTATACACTTGTCACCACCAATCATGTTTTCCATATCTGCACCGAGCCCTAAAAGTTTTCCCAGTCATCGTATCACCTGCAAGCTTAGGCCAAATCTAGTGCTCCTACTCACGGCGTCGGCAGACGTAAACGGCTACTGTACTCCGTCAAGCAATGAAACAGTCAGCGAGGTTATAAAGCACCGTAGCTTTCGGGTCATCGGTTTATAATGCAGACCGAACAACTCAACTCACTCAATTTACAGGCAAGTTCCGCCATGCCCTGAAACGCTGCCCAAGCTGCCCGAGTTGGTTACGTTATTGTCTGTGAAATAGGCTTCAGAATCACTAACCTCGTGAGATCAGGTGGCCTCGGTAAGGTAATACTGCTCTGTATATTTGGAAGCAGGCAGGCTGGAATGGATCACCAGGTGGATAAAATCCAAAGGATCGTGTGTTTGAACCGATAGGCTTTCGCGGGTTCGTCCTATTATCTTATACGTCATGGGCTGATTGTGGACCTCGAGGGGTGAGATTCCCGCACGAAGACATGAAACCCCATCCGTGACCGTGAGTCGCCGCTCAACACAGATACATATCCGCGTTAGGGTAACCTGCTGCGGCCGACACCCTCGGGGATGCTGAGCGTCTGGCATACCGTAAACCTCCCCCTCCTTGTATAGTGAGTGATCCTAGGCTACAACCGTGCTCAGGATACACCATCGTTGACGGAAAAGTGCTTGTGAAAATTTCGCTAGTATGGCGCCGGTGGACGAACGTCCATGGTAATGAACCTATTATCAATCTGAAACTACGTCAAAGTCCGTTGTGTACGGTGCGTTTATACCATTTGGGAAGAGGTGCCTTGCGTTGACTGGGTAATCTCGGATACGATAATCGGGATCAGTCTATTGGATGGTCAAAGGGCATTTTACGTGGAGGATGAGGGATTTTCTCTTGGGTGGGAATATTATGTGTATCGATAATTGCGATGTCGACAATGGATGTTTGATCGGGTCTGGAATTCCTCGGCTCTGGGACTCATCGCGAGGTCGATAGGTAGTATCGGAGAGGTGTTTAATCGGTCTGGAATTCCTCAGCTCTGGCGAACTATGACCGATATGAGATCAAGTTTTTATTTCCAGGAACAATGACACAGTGAGTGGACTCAGCTGAGAACTTGTTGGGTACCACTCATGGCCAGTTCCGACCAGTCCTCAGAACGGCGTGTAGTCAAGGACGCAATCACGGCAATTCTTCAGAGTTTTAACCTTTTCGATCACCGACTTGTTCGGATAAGTACACCAGGTAATAACCGTCCTATCGATGTCGCCAATAAGCGATAATCACCACTCGTAGGTCATGTAAATGCGACCTCTCCGCTCACGAAGTCATCTTGGTTATGTAAATCTGCGAACAGGGTGTGTGTCTTGCTCTTGCATAGAATACCCGTACAAGTCATCATCCGTTGTCCCCGCTGGTTCTCCATAGCACCATCAACCAGCATGTCAACGAATGACTACAGAGCATGCCCTCGAGACGTCAGAACCTTCCTTGCAAATTACCCAGGGATCCCGGAATCGGATCCAAATAATGATCCCTCTACGAACTTTCTCTTCTACCTCAATCAGCTGCGATCACAGCCCGATAACTTGTTGATAGAAGAAATACATTCAAAGTGAGTCGCTGGATGCTCCTTGATCAGGCTTGGGATTTCCATTCAGATGAGAGTAGATGGTACGCCGACTACGACGAACTCGAGCGGAACCACGCATACATTCAATGGCTGTAAGTTCTACCTTCGTTGATCAACATCCCTGACGTGTAAGCCGTTTCAGATTTCCGATCCAAGAGGACGGAGTGAACATGTGTGCTTACCGACTTTTACCCCATGAAATCGGAATCATGAGAAACAACGAGAAGATCACCTGCCGTTTGGTGAGGTCATACGAGATGATGCTCGACTTCTATGGGATGTGTCTGCTCTCAGACACGGGGTTGCTCGGGCGTTCGCTTCTTCCTCGGGATTTCAAATCGCGCTACCGAAACCTCCTGAGTGAGTGTCTCTATAAATGTCTTCTGTAGCTAGGTTAAACATACCGCGCACCGAATGTCCAGGGAAATCACACAACAATCTACGCATCACTCGTATTCTCAAATGCTTGTCTGAACTAGGACTGGAGCACTTGAACGCTGGGTTTCTCTTGCATGTTTTAAACGAGCAAAGCGAAAATGATATGCTCAATTCCGCGTCGCTGCGGCTCAGCATGGACCGGTGGTGGGCTAGCTGTATACGGGACGACCATGAACGAGGCTGGGTTGGCCAAGCCATTACAAAAGTTAGATCTGGAGGACTGTTTACGAGGGAGATGTATGAGACTGCGATGAGGGTTAGGCAATCAACTGGAAAGTTCCCTGTCGATATATTCAATTCAGCTCCCACTGCATAGCTATCAACTGGTCAAGAATGATGTACACAAGCTTGATGTCACTCAATTTTTAGGATGATGATTATTGTCCGTGATGCATGATATACAGAATAAAAATACAAACAACAGTACAGTCGTTGAAATTCTGAAACCCTGCGGAGCCTAAAGCTGTCAACCATCAATCGAGGCAATGTCAAAGGTTATACTTACCCATGGCCTGGAGGATAGTATGATCATTGCAGACCTTGCAGTTTGGTGATGATCGTGTCTTGTCTTTTCTGCACGTACATCGGACTAATAGACTGCAAGAGTTCTTCGATCGACTCAGTATACGTCTGTCCGTCATCAAGCTTTGAGAAATAAATTCAATCAGCGATCACGAGTGTCGTAGAATGATGCAAATTCACCCGATAGCCACGAGTGTTTAAGGATAGTCTAATGTTAGTCCCCTCCAGCAATATCACGAGAGCAGTCGCCTCGTGTGCGGAGTCCTGTCTGGTGACCTCGTACCGGGTCAAACCGAACGACTGCTCGGAGAGAGCGCGGTTCAGTTCGTTGTGATAGAAAGAGGATGACAAAGAAGCCATGTTGGCAGTGTGCGGAGGATTGCGTCTCCATTTTGAATCTTTAGGGGAGATGCGGTTATATAACCTCGTCATGCAGCAAGGGACAGACATGTTATACTGCCACGAAACAAAGACCAGGAAGCCCACCGCCAAAAGTGAAAGCTGAAACAGTGGGATAACTTATCGGCCCTTCAAACAAATGATCTTGATGATCATTTGCATGGTTTTCGACCCTGTTGCCTATCACAGTTTGTAATACTAGCAGGGTGGCTTTGTCTTCATATAAATTGAAACTTGTCCGATCGGGTATTACCGCTACTCCGCGACTGAGAAAGCTTTTGAAAAACCACTGGACAGTCAGCCGAAATCATTCTGATTTTGGGAGTTGGGATCACGAGGGACAGCATGACCTGAGTGGCAATTTCATCTTGTACAGCAAAATCCTAAAAAGGCAACCCTCCAACTGGCTAAATGTTCACGGTGCACGCGCGCGCAAGCATCTCACCCGCTGAGAACCCTGATAAATTCGCCATATCAAACTGGAGCGGTTGTCCGACGTTCGCAAAGATGGATATCGATACAAGGACATTTCCAATTGCTTTTTGCACAAACTGACAACTACATCGGGGAGGAAGAGGCACTGTAACAGGGTTGTCATCTGCAGTGAAAGCTTCGAAACAGGGAACTCGACGAGGGAAATCTAACGCAATCCACTTACGTTGTTCAAAGGGGGTTGTAACGTGAGTGGACAGAAGCTGAGCAAGCTCATAACGTGGCTATCCACACCGTGTACCCTTTAATCAAGAGCTACTGTCGCAGGAATCGGCCGTCCTTGATTGATTTTCAATCGTGGTGGGAGTGGCCCGTGGAAGGCGCATGAAAGTCTGTGGATGACGCAAGGCCCATGACCAGGATCGCAAGGATCACCGGATTGAGGTTTTGTGGCTCCACGCACAAACCGAAGCTTGTTCGTCATTACGTTTGGGCAGGAAAACTCGACTTGCCAATCCTATCGAATGCCCACGCAAGATTAAACTCACAGGACTAATCAGTTACTTGTGGGTTCAGTTTCGTTCCTGCTCGCATTATAAATGAAAAATACCTGTGAATCTTCCCATCGATATGCGAATTCGCGGCAGAATAGGACTTTACGACCGTGTGATGCTATCGTAGATAGATAGGGATTTCAGGGCGAATCTAGAGAGGAAAGAAGAGACGAGTTGGTAGACATATTTATATTCCAAGCGCGTGCTACACCAACACACGTGCCAGTCACGTCGAACCAACTTTTTGAGCGGGTGGAGGCTAAAATCTTGTCTTACATAACAGACTCCCATTGGCTCGACGGTAGTTGGGGTGTACTGCAACCGATCGCAGCTAGCATTTCGCTATACTCTCAAACGCTGCAAAACTCGCATCACCTACAAGTCGTGTTCTCTCCGTATCTTAGACTTCCCCGTTTTACCCTACAGACCAGCAATCTATCAGCATGGACGTAGTCAAGGCAGTGGAGACGTACATCACAAAGTTGGTGTCTACTCCTTCAGCCATGAAAGTTCTCCTTCTTGATACGCACACGGTAAGGCTATCCAGCTCACGTTGTCGTGTATTGATGTGGTTCTGTCAGACACCGATCGTCTCCCTTGCCTCGACGCAGTCAACCCTCTTGTCGCATCAGGTTTATCTCACGGATCGAATTGATAATAGGTTGCGCAACCCAATGCCTCACATGAAATGTGTCTGTTTTCTGCAACCTAGCGAGGGAAGCCTTGAAGCAGTGTGCGCAGAGCTGCGCGAACCCAAGTATGGCGAATATTACCTGTGTCAGTGCGTGGATTCTTTCGGTAAGCCGATATCCGAGCTAACATTCGTTGATCCACCAGATTTTAGCAATGTTTTGAGTAAATCCTCGATCGAACGTCTTGCTGAGGTAGACGAGTTTGAGGTGGTACGAGAAGTGCAGGTAGTGCAGTTGTCCGCTCTTTGCGGCCACTAGAATTGACGTCTCTACAGGAATACTTTGCGGACTACGCGCCTCTTCTGCCTTGTTTATTCTCTCTCAACCACTTGCCCACTGCAAGCGAACCTTTGTATGGATCATCGCCAAACAGCTGGGATAACACCGCTCTAGAACACTGCGTGCAAGGAATAACAGCTGTTCTTCTCAGCTTGAAGAAAAAACCTGTCATCCGTTACGAGAAGATGAGCGGCATGGCCAGAAAATTGGCCAACGAAGTTCAGGTGAGTTCTCTTTCCGTATACCCGTCCTACTATTTTCATGTTAGCCCAAAGCATCGCATCCAAGCGGAGTCAGCCTTGTTCGATTTCAGGCTTACGCAGGTGGCACCGCTGTTACTCATCCTTGATCGGAGAAATGACCCTGTTACGCCCTTACTATCACAATGGACATATCAAGCCATGGTTCACGAGCTTCTCGGCATCCAGAATGGAAGAGTTAACCTCACCATGGTTCCTGAAATTCAGCCTGAACTTTCCGCAAGTTCATTCCCGCAGGATATGCTTCCACTCATCTCTCACACGTTCGATAGGAAATTACTCTCACGACCTCCACTGATCCGTTCTTCCAAGCACATTACTTGGCAACTTTTGGTGATCTTGGTACCTCGCTGAAAAATTATGTCCAATCTTATCAATCGCGTTCACTCGCTCAATCACCTTCGGCTATCAACTCGATATCTGATATGAAACGGTTTGTCGAGGAGTATCCGGAGTTCAGGAAGCTTGGCGGAAATGTCAGTAAACATGTCGCCCTGGTCGGGGAACTCAGTCGGTTGGTCGAGAGAGATCATCTGCTGGACGTTGGCGAAATAGAACAAGGCCTTGCGACGAGTTCAGGCTGTGATTTCAAGGTTCGTACAACGTTCGAAAGCTCACTTTTACACCGCCAATCGTACGTTTGACCATAGACTGTCCAAGCTCTCGTCTCGAATAACACTGTGCCTGCATGGAATAAGCTCCGGATTGTTATCCTGTACGCGCTACGCTATCAGAAGACACAGACGAGCAATATTGCTATGCTCATCAATCTCCTGCTTTCCAATGGAGTGTCACGAGAGGATGCAAGGGCGAGTGCGTCCTATCCTGCACGTTCAGCACTGATTGAATTGTCTCGTCAAGCTTGTTCATGTTTTTTTGAACATCGCTGGTTCTGACCAGCGGCAAGATGATTTATTTTCGACGGAGTCACTCTTAGCCAAGGGCAGGTCTGCGTTGAAGGGTCTGCAGGTAAGTCATATCCATGTTGTGACCGGCATCTACTGACAAATGGTATAGGGTGTCGAAAATGTCTACACTCAGCACACTCCACGCCTCTCACAGACATTAGAAAACTTGTTCAAGGGACGCCTGAAAGAGACTAGCTATCCGTTCCATGATGGTGCTGGAACGAACCTTGGCCTGCAGCGGTATGCTGCCCAATCCCGCTGAATTCCTCGTACTAAGTATTACTCCCAAGGCCGCAGGATATTATTATATTCATGATCGGTGGGACAACGTACGAAGAGGCCAGAACAATTGCTTTATTGAATCAAGACTCTACTTCAACGGGAACGCGGGTGCTACTTGGCGGTACCTGCGTCCACAACTCGTCCAGGTATTCATGCCAATTTCCGTTTTCATTACGATTCGATACTGATCCACATCAGTTACCTGGAGATGGTTCGCGCTGCAGCAGAAGCCTTTCCCAACTCTGTGTCCGAACCGCCGCCAGAATCATCATCGAACGCGCCATCGCTAAACCTCAATTTAGGCGGCGTCAATGTCAGTCTTGGTGGGCAGGGTGGCTCCGGGGTGTACAGAACGAGCTCGGACAATGTTGGAGTTCAAGCCGAAGGCATCAGAGACGGAGTTCGCAATTTAATCGGCAAGGTGAAACAGGGCGTGGACAAGATAGGATTGTGATGGAAGCATAATACTTGGCTCGATCGTATCTATCCACATTGCACTTCTTAATGGAGAGCATGATGAGCGATATTTCTGTACCCATTTGACGACCACTTGATAAATTTTGGCGAAACGTCGGAATCTCCGAGCACTCTATAGAGGGATTTGCTGTGGAGGGTGACACGTCGTCTAATTAGTCACGTGATGGGGACTCGGAAGGGTTGCATTGCCCGTTCTCGTCTCTCAAAGCCAACTATTCTCATTTGACGCACTGTTTTCAATTTTCACGGTCGCTCTTCTTGACCACGGACTGGTGCAATGGCGAAGGGTTTCCTAGCAGGTCTCAAAGGCATCGATGCCTTTGGGAAGGTAAATCCTATTACGCCTTCATGTGACACGTTGACATGCCATATCTTACCATGTATCTACTGCTAGACCACAGAAGACGTGAAAGTGAAGACGCGTACTGGCGCTCTCTGTATGTCCAACTTTGTTTCCTCGGGCTGCTCAAACTTACATCTTTTGGGTGCCTAGTGACACTCATTTCAGCATGTATTATATTGGCTTTCACGACCATGGAGTTCTTTGATTACAGAAGAGTTGGAGTCGACACTTCAATTGTCGTCGATCGAAGCCGTGGACAGAAATTGAGTGTGAAGCTCAATGTGACATTCCCGCATGTCCCTTGCTACTGTGAGTGATGCGTCGCTACTCTACCTTTTCTTCGACTGCTAAGCCGTATCTCATTTTCGGTTGATGGATGTTTCTCTCTTGGGTTTCAAACACAAACCCCTCAGTGCTTAGCCTCGACGTTATGGACATATCTGGGGAACAGCAACGCGACGTTTCCCACAACATTGTTAAGAAACGACTCACAAAATCTGGAGTCGATGTTCCCGGACAGCGCAGTGGGGAACTGCGAAACGAGATCGACAAGCTGGCAGAGAAGCGCGGGTCTGGATACTGTGGCTCATGTTACGGGGGTGTGGAACCCGAGAGTGGATGCTGTAACACTTGCGAGGAGGTTAGGCAGGCATACTCGGGCAGGGGTTGGAGCTTTGGCAACCCTGATGACGTCGAACAGGCAAGCCAAATACCTATCGAGTGCCTTTGCGTGCTAACAGTTCGGTATGTGCCAGTGCGCCCAAGAAGGTTGGTCGGAGATGCTCAAGGACCAGGCGGAGGAGGGTTGCAATCTTTCCGGACGCATCCGGGTGAATAAAGTCATTGGCAACATCAATATATCCCCGGGCAGGTCATACCAAACTAATAATCGGTACTTCTACGATCTCGTGCCTTACCTGAAGGACGACAAGAACATCCATGATTTTTCTCACATCGTCCATGAATTCTATTTCATGGCTGATGATGAGTATAACCCAGCCAAGTCCAGGATAGGAAAGGAGATGAGGAAACGTATGGGTATTGAAGAGAATCCCCTGGACGCCTTTGAAGCCAAAGTTTGTTGATTACAACGCATTCGCGAACCCTTGCTGAGTTAGTCATCTCTAGACCACCAAGGCTCAGTACATGTTCCAATATTTCCTCAAGGTTGTCTCAACGCAGTTCAGAACCCTCGAGGGAAAATCCGTGCGTAATATTTCTAATGGAGCGCAATATAGACTCACTTGGCGCGCAGATCAATACTCACCAATATAGTGTAACTCACTTTGAGCGAGACTTGCTGAAACCCGTAAGTGAATCGGACAAACAAGGGGTTTACGCGCATCACGGGGTTGCGGGAGCACCAGGTATGTGACTAAAAGTAGTAGTCAAGAAGTACTGAGCCCTTTGCATAGGCGCGTTTTTCAGCTTTGAAATATCACCCATTCTTGTCGTCCACTCTGAAACAAGGCAATCGTTTGCACATTTCCTTACATCGTGAGTGATGCTATTTTTTGTTCGTAATGTCTCCCACTCAGTCTCTACAGGACGTGTGCGATTGTCGGAGGAGTGCTGACTGTGGCTGCGTTGTTGGACGGTGTATTGTTCGCCACTGGGCGCAAGCTCAAGAAGGGCAGTGGCGCCAACGGGAGTACAAAAGTGCTATAGATGTTTTGCTCAGTAGGTCACTATCCGTCTGTGCATTCATTGGTTGTATATATATTTGCTGGTGACCTCACTGTGCTTTGGGCATAGACTAAGAGTGGACTGAGCTCTCCTGCCACTCCGGATGGCACTCTTGTCCTGGACAACCGATTCGAGCCTTGAGTGGGGCGGGTCTACGCCAGTGGGAGGCGTTGGTGGCAAAAGTCATGGTGCATGTTGTGATCTACAGTCAAATGGTTTGGAAAGGGCTCTTTAAAGATCTTGTTCAATGGTAGACATGAGTAATGTCGTATGCCTCGGGAGTCGCCGAGATGGTTTGACCCGCACTATGAACAAGAGCAAGACTCCGTCTACAATCTTATCCGACGCGCTCGCTTCCTTCAACAGAGCCGCGACGCTCGCTGTACGCGTACTTCTCTACCGCTTCACCGGCCACTAAACACAGTCCTGCGATCTCTTCCAGTTCACAACAGCACAAGATCAGGCCCGCAAGGATGTCACACAAGCAACTACGGACGCCCGCGAGGGTCGCAGAGAACGCGACGAGGCTGTCAATGCCCTTCACGCCTCCAGACTCGAAGAGCAAGCTTGGAAGCAAGAGGCTGGTGTATGGAAAGCTGCAGTGCGTGAATTCCTTCGTGTTCCACGCGCCCTCCCATCTCACCTTCACACACACCAGGCAACCCAAGCTGAACTGACCGTATGACCTTCTCATTCATCCCTGACGCGTCTTTGACCATCCGGCTTCGACAGATTAATCACCATCTCGAAACCATCACCCAATTACGCCAAGAAGCTACTCAGTGGAAAAATCAGTGTCTTCGCCTCGAGGAGACCTCGAGACAGGAAGCCATCAGCTGGAAAGAACAGTTTCTTCGCGTAGAACAAGAGCGGTCAAAACTTGCTGAACGCGTAGACGAGCTCGTAGCAGAGCAACTGGGTTCCGTATGTTCTCCCCATTCAGATTGCGTGCCAGAATCTGAATACTTTTTCAGAACGGACATGCCCAAACATCGGCCCCATCATATACTCCCCATATGGCGAGGTATTCTGCTATAGGCAATTTATCTGCATCCACCCGATTACAGCGTGTTTCTGCACTTGATTCCTTTACCCCAGGTGCCCAAGAACTTCCTCCATCGAAATCTGCATCCTCCATGCCCAAGACAACATCGAGTGCAAAGCGACCCCGCCCAGGGCCCATGCTGCAACTCCCAACACCAATATCGGAGAACCAACGCAGTGCACGCCAACGAGTCACACAAGAACCTGCTCCTCCTGTCTCCCAGCCAGGATTTTCATCAAACGGCACGCGCCAGATATTTATTCGTCGCGTTCAGGCTACTGTAGAGGTCCCTGTGAAAGAAGAAAGCGTTGATCGAGAGGGTGTCGGACTGGACACAGGTCTTTCAGCTTCTGTGTCCAACATCGCCTCGACCTCAGTATCTACTTCCGCTTCTGCGTCAAGCACTACAAAGACACTTCCCCGAACCACAGGGCTTAGCAAGGCAACTCCGCGTATGCAACGGAAAGCATCCGCGAAGCGAACCTATGTTGAAATTGACGATGAGGAGTCGGAACGAGATAACACCGGCGAGGATTCCAAGAGTGATGCAGAAGAATACCAACCTGTTTCAGACGGTGATGATGAATTACTGATGGGTATTGAGGTTAGCAAAGTTTTGAGCGTGGAATTTAAGTTCTGTTTCATGTTGACTGTGCACCCACAGGCAAACCGCAAAGAAGTGTACGGCATGAAACAGGTTTCAAAACCAGTCTCGAAGACAGCTCGCCCTCTCGTTGTGGCCAAGAGACGAAAAGCACGCCCTACTAAAAAGAGTCGGCCATCCCCCACTCCATGAATGCACATGATCGATCATCATCTCCTGGGCATGGAACTTCTACTTGCGTTTCTAGTTCGCCTGATTTATTCTCCTACTTATGGCTGATACACCCATGCTTCTCGCACGTCGGAAACACATTTTATCTTAGACTTTCTCCCGCATGTACCCACAATGTAATTTTCATCTTTGGAATCAAGGTTCCTGTAGGTATTGCCCAAGCTCATAGCAACAGGTTTCTTGATACAATACACTGATGGTTTCAGTTACGCTGCCGGACGGAAGCATTATCGCCAACGAATTCGTCAAACCACTTGAACACTTCGTAATGCCACTTCAAGCTGTTGCCAGCATTCATCACCCAGTGGTTTTCATCGGGGAAGATCACCAATCGGCTAGGTACCCCAAGTCTATTTCGTGGGCGTCGTGGTGGTGTCAGCACAAGTACCGAAGAGTCGAGCTGAAAAGACACGCACTGTTGTAAAGCGTGCCATACTGCGATGCCGTCGCCCTCGGGCAAGCGGTAGTCTTTGCTCCCATGGATGATCAGCTGAGGTGTCGACCATTTGCTCACAGTGTACGCGGGGCTATATCTATAATCCGCGATCAGCGTTGAGTCTTGATTCCCGATGCCGACCGGGACGAGAACATACTTGCGAGACAGTGCAAAGGATTTCTCTTCCCAGGGACGTCCTCCCCACGCGTGGTTGAACTAGCTAGATATCAAAAGGGTCTGATAGATCGAATAGAGATGTGTACGTACGAAGAAGAGTTCGTCAGTTGCATAACCGTTGTACGTGGTGTCGAAGACCTAGCGACGATCTCAAACAGCGGTATGGTGATAATTAAGAAGACTTACACCATCATGACACACCAACGCCTTGAAGCCGAAGCCGAATTCAGGGTTTCCTTGAATCCAACTGGGGAAAGTTGGTCGTCAGGGTACCTCAAAGATATAGGTGGAGCGCACTTGATGGCGTAACCTCCATAGCTCGCCCCAGCAGCGACTGCGCGCTCAGGGTCGATCTAGTCGATAACGTGAGAAGGACATCGAGGATTGAAGTTTCGATGCCAGTTACCTGAGGGTAGTTCTCCAAGACGTATTTCCAGCCATTCCTAAGATCTACAAAGGGCTTTCCTCCCCAGTCTTCCTTGATTCCCTCGGTCAAGTCTAAGACGTTTTTGAGAGGACTGAGATGTCATATGAAGCAAGATTCGCGTACCCTGGCCGAAAGAAGTGGAACCGGTGGGGTTGATTGCCACGACGACATAACCCTGGCTTGCAAAGACTGACAGGCATTGGAATCCAGGGGAATAATAGCCAGTAGATGATCACTGACCGTTAGGATTCCAGCGAGTAGACCAAGAATCAGCCCAGCAACCTTCCGGGCCTAAGTTACCGTGTGTCAGCCATCTTTCGCGTCGTTTTATATGTAATATAACCAAATTTACCACCGTGGATGAGCAAAATGACAGGCCATTTCTTCACGTCCGTGGATTTGTAACCGGGAGGAGTGAGGATCCATCCGTGAATGGTATGCTCCGCGCCTTTGAACCAGAAATCCTCGCCAGGGTGAAGGTGTTTTCCCTGAAGAGAAGCACCCGAGAACTTAGTGATCTGGGTAATCTCGCCTTTAACAGGGTTCGATGCATTCCTTTTGATGTCCTCTTCGACGAGCTGGAGGTTGCCGAGAACATAGGCGTCATTCGGGGACGTGAGCGAGGACAGTGCAAAGAGGAGACGACCACTCGAAAGTACTTGTAAACCCGAAGCAGCGTGCGCGTCAGTCAGAGAAACGGGAGTATCATACGGCGAGGTGAGTTTGGGATGTGAGGTGGATTCACTGGGGGTTGGAGGTATTGGAAGGGTAAAGATCTTGACCCTGGCTATGTCTTCGGAGATAAAGTAGATAAAATCGCCACTTTCTGAGAACTAATTGGATGTCTTTAGAGTTATGTTGCCAGAAATGAAGTCACAACATACTGCCAAAGAACTCGGAGAGCGGTCCCAGTCCTGGGTGATAGTGAAACTGACGCCTTTTTCGAGGTCGTGAACGACAACCTTTGCCCTGGATGGCAGGTAGACTGGTTAGGAGGGAAAGACATTGGCAAATGACTCACCTATCTGATTCGTGGCCGTCTTCATCAAGCTGAAGCCAAGCCACCTTGTTACCCTGGCGACTGAAAGCTGGGGCATGAGTTGCACCATGCACGCCAGAGGTAAGCTCTACGAGGTTGGAGCCGTCAAAGCCAACGAGGTATATCTATAGCCCAGTCATTAAGGTGACAGTAGACACTAAAGGGACCATACATTCTGTTTCGTGTGGACTGCTTTTGGGAGCTCAGGGTCCTTTGCAGTAAAGATGATCCGACTGTCTGAGATATCGAAATCATCTGTTCCGCCAAATGGTTCGACGGGAGAGCTCTGGATGGCAGATCGGTGGGTGACGACATCCCTTCATTGCATATGGGCTACATACCAACTCAGTGCCTTGTAGGACATTGGTAAAGTTCCCTCCAAGGACGAATTTTCCTTGGTCTTTGTGTAACCGCACGGTGAAGAGAGACGTGTGCTTGGGGCCAACCCAAGTGTCCCATTGGCGCTCAAAGTTCTTATCGTAGACCAAAGCAGAGTTGCCGCGGTTGTCGTACTTCTCGTCGTTGTCCTTGACAGCCTTCAGATCACCATCCGCGTGGACGTACGCGGAGAAGACGAGGACACCAACAGAGTGCGCATAGCGGAAGTCTGCGGCGGTGGTGACGGGGAGAGACCCGACGGAGATGGACTCGCCGACACTGATCGAATTTTCACTGAATGTGACTGGAATGGCGAATAGTTCCTGTTTCTTCTCCTGATCTGCCTCTGTCTCTACGACATGCGCGATGGTACGCGCATCAAGCCAAAACGCATCGCCCCCGTTGGGAAGCGAGAGATCATATGGATTTAGTCCGCCTGCGATGGGTGCTATGGCAAGCGACTTGTGGGTTCTGTGTGAAGTGGGACGGGTCTGAGTGAGGAGGAGAACTGGATGTGTCACGACTCACTTGCGGTCATCGAAGGAATAGGTGCTGACGGGGATGAGGGCCAAGTCGCCAGCTGGGTTAGGGAGGGGAGCACCCGGCCTGGGCAGGGTCAGCATGTCCTGCGGGGAGAGAACTTCATCAGGTGACGCTTTGAGGGCGAACTCTGCGGACATCGTTGGCAGTGGTGGATTCGCAGCAAAGGGCTGCTGGACGGAAAGGCCGAGAATACGAAGGGCAACGTCAGGCAACCACATATCGATAAAGGTGATATCGATGGCCTTTTTACACGCAGAAAATAGCAACTTGCGAGTACACGGACACGGACGGGAAACTTGACCCAATTAAAAGTTTCGGAGGCCGATCCATCCTCTACTCCTCGTCCATCTCCTCGTCCTCCTCCTCTGCGGGCACGGCACCACTCTCTACCTGCGTGACCACCCCTGTCTCGGAGTCCCACCGCGCCTTCAGTCCCACTCTGAACACCACCATCTTCTCTCCAATGAGCTTCAGTAGTTGTGTCTGCTCATGACTGAGTGCTTTGCCTTTGTCGCATATCTTATGCGATGTTTGCAGCGTAGGAATACCCCTTATCAACATTGTAGACAACCCTAGTTTACGCAGCTGAGGTTCTTCGTTGTGCGGGAACGTTTCCGGGGGAACCGAGTGCAGTCGCATCACAGGACCCACAGGGAGTGTCACTGTCCGGCTTGCAATGTTGCCTGTCCGCGCAAAGTCGGCTGGTTGAAAGTCCTCAAACCACTCGAGCACTTCCTGTGGCTCCGTGTCGGTAAATAGCAAACCAATTTGACCTTTTATTTTCTGATGTAAGATGGTCATGAGTTGCTTGGGATAACTAGACTGAGATGACATGCCTCGGCAAGTTTATGCAGTCCTGGTTTATGCTCTTCTTCTGGTGTATTTCCAAGTGCCTTTGCCATCACCGCAGCCTTGCCATAAAATATCCGTGCTGAACTTGACAGCAGCTGTCAGACCAAACATATTCCTGCAACGTGCCGTCTACTCACTCTCTCCAGAGATTTCGGACGGTTTTGAGATGTGTATTGCGCATCGCCCCTACCTCGAATAACCAGCAGTACTTCCATTTTTCTGCGCTTTGTTGAATCTGTCGAGGTCTCTCACTGGGACGATGAGAACGATCGACGATGTTGTGCGCACCTCGCCTAGGAGCGCATTTTTGTCTTCCCTGGTCTTCTTTGAGACCTTTGTGAGTGATACTGGTCAAGAGTGAAAACGTTGTGTCATTCGCTGTAGGTGAACCGCACAGTCTCTTGATCTCACCGACTTTTGAGCGCTTTGACTTGGGCATGTGGATTGCAGGTTACCAGGTGTTTTCAAGTCCGCCAAACGTTCCCAAATTTTGCGATGTCGGCAATTTCACCAGCAGAGCTCAGCGCCCTCGAGGACGCCCTCCTCAATACCTCCAATAAATTCGCTCTTCACGACAGATTCCGAGCTCTCTTTGCTCTCAAATCCCTCAAGAACGACGATGCAGTCGCGATCATATCGAAAGGTGTCGACCGTTCTTGTCACTACACAGTGCATCATGATCTAACCTTGTCACCAACAGCCTTTGACGATCCTTCCGCACTTCTCAAGCACGAGCTGGCATATTGTCTTGGGCAAATGAAAAAGACATCCGCATTGCCCGTTCTCGAGTCAGTGTTGCGAACAGAAGATGAAGATCCTATGGTCCGACACGAGGTATGTCATCTTGCCAGTTATTTCCCCGCAAAAGTCCCCTCTGACAATCGTGTGGGGCAGGCAGCGGAAGCAATGGGTGCGATTTCCTCCACAATGTCAGTCCCGATCCTGCGCGAATACCTTTCTGATCCGAATCGGAGCGTACGTGAAACTTGTGAGATCGCACTCGCGAAGATCGATTGGGACAACTCGGAAGAAGGGAGGAAACATTTTGCAGCTGCTACGGAGTCTCCGGATACCGTACTGTCCGTCCGTCCTTTCCTATTTCTCCTTTCCTGACATGCTCATCTGGCTATGATAGTACGTATACCTCGATTGATCCCGCTCCCCCGTCTTCCCACCTCCTGTCGGGGCAACCAAAACCTGACGATGTAACGGAAGCATCTATATTATCACTCAGAGAAAAACTGCTCAACACAGAACTACCACTCTTCGCGAGGTACCGTGCGATGTTTGCCTTGCGGAATATCGGCACGCCATCAGCGGTGGATGCACTCGCGTGTGGTTTTTCTGATGACAGCGCTCTTTTCAAGTAAGTGAACCAACTACACTCGGCGTCTCGGCGTTGAGATGGTTGCAGGCATGAGATTGCATTTGTCTTTGGCCAGCTATTATCGGCCCATTCCGTGCCATCTTTGATCAAGGTCCTCCGAGACGTGAACGAATGCGATATGGTACGACACGAGGCAGCAGAAGCCCTCGGTGGCATTGCAACCCCCGAAGTGCTTCCGCACCTAAAGGAATGGATGACACGGGAGGATTCACCGACAGTCGTCCGTGAGAGCTGCCAAGTTGCCGTCGACATGTGGGAGGTAGGTGACTTGCCCTAACATGCAATGCTGTTTTAACCGCTCGTTCTCAGTATGAAAACTCTGGCGAGTTCCAGTATGCAAACACCCTTGAGACCGTGCGCACCACCGAGCCTGTGGCTGCATGAGAACGAATGACGAGAGAAGTTTAATAACCTGCATATTATGCACTTGTATCTCTTACAGAATCCAGGAGAGAATATACATAGGGTGATAGCCCAAAAACACATTCGGGGGCAATTGAATGACTGTGATTAAAGGCTATGTATACACGATAAACGTCGGAAAGCTCAACAGCACGTAACAATGAACGGCGAATCATAAGAGCGAAAGGGATGCAACGTAGGACTTCTATTCAGTGTCAAACACCAGGGCCCTGACCTCAATGGATTGCCTCTGTGGGGCATGCGATGGGCTAGTGCTGTCACGGAAGGCCGAGTGAGGCGTCAAACGTGCCTTGTCGACGTCGGAGTCGAAGCACTTGATAAGGGTAACTTCGTCTGGGGTCTGGTCAGACAAGTAATACCACCTGTGTTCGGGATTGTACTTGACGCTGAAGGTAGCACCCTCGCGATGAGCATAGATGTGGCGAGTTGAGATGAGGTCTTTATCGGGATCGATGGAACGATAGTCAGCTACGGCGAGAGGGTTGTGGGCCACGGGGTTAGCAATAGGTCTAGAAGATGCTTGAGTGGGTGTTTGGTGAGATGTGTACCTGCAGCGCACCTCCAGACATTGATGATGCGGTATCGACCTTTGAGGAGTCGCTCAGCCTCGTGCCCGAGGTGATACTCTACGCGTTCAGCTGCCGCGACAAACGTCTGGTCAACATGAACACGTTGCTACGAAAAAGGTATTGATGCGTGAGAATGCTTGCACAGAACCATCGGGGCACCACTGACCACTGGGCCGCGGAGAGGAGCCTTGGAAGGCGCCGTCTGGGCAACGGAGCTCCGCCGGATGGTGTGATCAAAGATAAAGACTCTCTTAGCACCGGCGTACTTTTTCAGGATGTCCTCGACCTCTGTATAGTAAACTGTCTTGATCTTGTCCTCGTCGACAAAGTCTTTCTCGACGCTAGGATGGTGGACGAACTGGAATCCGCTGACGTCGAGACCCAGAGAATCGCCTTTTCCTCTAGCATCATGGACGACTACAGGGCGAGTGTCCTCGCCGACGTTGGACCTTGGGACGCCCGCGGGAGGGTCGTCGACATAGTTGTAAGGAGGCTGACTGTCAAGAGGAGCGTGATAGTTGAGGGTCGTTTGGACGTCACGGGAAGCGAGCACTTGGACGGTCATTGTGAAACCGGTGTGAACTGATGCGTACCATTGAGTGAGATTTTATACTGTGAAACGCCTGGGATGAGTAAGAAGGGCAGCGCGCAAGACGGAGCCTAGGTGGCGTGCTGCCTGAAACACGGGCTGACGAAGACCATCAGTCAGCATGGATCAGAACCATTAATATTATGGTATGTCGAGCTTGAGTTGGAAGATGACCCCGACGACGATGAGGAGGGCTGTCGTTTGAGACGTGATAGTGTAGTATATGAGACTCCGAGTTTGATCTTACCTACAACCAGTGCTCTCGCGATGACCGACTGTGCTATTCTCGCCATCGCGTCAACGACGCAGACCGTCCATGCGCTCCTTCAAAGCATGTTGTTTGCCCTTCGCTCTGCGTCCAACTGACAGGTGATCCCAGAACTCGTGAAGGATGTTGTCCTCGACGAACAAGCCTATGCTGTGCCGTGGACGATCGTGAACAAGTACTACACAGCCGAGGTCAAGTTTCTCGTCCACCCGCTCTCTTCTTGGGCTTCCCTCCAAGACCAACTCTCGGCCCCTGCTCTCCTGTTCATTTGGAACAGAGGAGAGGTACGCCTCGGTATCCGTGTCTCCTCCTGCACTCATCTACCTCCTATAGCCTTACCGCGACCAAATACGCAAGCTCTCTCAAGACGCATCTCAGCACGAATTCGAGGTTACCCTTGCCGTCAGACTCCCCCCCACCGGCTCGAGTTTGCCTGCAGAGATCGAGGATGACCAAGACGTGGATGCCTACCTGTCCTCCGAGGGCTTTGAGTTTGTCGATGTCCCGGACATCCAGGCTTCTTTGCCTGACCGTACGGGTAAGCTCGCAGCCATCTTCCCCGCGTAGCAGTATTCATACTCCATTCTTAGACGTTCTTGGTATACCTCGGATTATTGATGCATTGAGCACCATCATGTGGCCATCAATGGTTCGGCAGATCTCCAAACGGGTCACGATAACTGGCTCTATCGGCGCGTCGCAGAGGGATCCTGGTATTTCCTCAGACGACTACCACAATCTCGTACGACTCGTTGGAGAAAAAATATCCGGAAACGACGGCGATCGTATGCAGCGCGAGCTCGAGGAACTCGAACGTTGGCTCGATGAAGACACATTATCTAGTAGTACCTACGGTGAGGATGAAACCGTTCCCTGGAGCACCGTCGTTACTCCAGGAACTTTATCTCCTTCCCCGAGCGGTTTCATTGAAAATTCGCGTCCTACCACTCCCAAAGCAGGTTTTGATGATGATTTCACTTCCTTCGTCTCTGCCTCGTCTGCAGGTTCCACTGGTATCCCTCGATCCTCTTCGGAGAGATTATCGTCTCCACCATGCTTTCCACCTTTCGCGTCCACGAGTTTCAGTTCTACCTTCAGCTTTAACTCCGCTTCGTCTGGCCATTCGACTCCTACTTATGACGACCAAGCAAGCATCGACACCACTCGCTTAATACCCGGTGAATCTTACAAAACCCTTGGCTCTGTGTCGGACTTCGGTGACCTGGACAAGGAGTCGGTCGTTTTAGAACGGTTATCCAACAACAGCGATGAGGCAGGCGGTGATATGCCATCACGGCTCGAAATTGCGGAAACCTCACGCAAGATTTTTGGTACTACGCCACTCTCACGCTCTCCCGCGCGGGAACGAGGTGACGCGAGCCTCCAGGCACTGAGCGTCCTTGGTGGAGTGCCATCGCAAAGTTCTCCCGGCGAGGAACTCGATGTCGAGATGACGGACGTCAATCTCGAGCGCTTTGATTTGCAAAGCGTGTTAGGTGCGCTCCAAGGATTGAAAGAGGAGATTGCTGGGATGCCCGATGAGGAGAGGAGGAAGGCTGCGGCAAGAGTAGCTCTAGGACTTGCATATGGGCTCGACAGCAACCTACATTCTGCAGCGAGTGAGGAACTTGCTTGATGTGTCGATGTCGACGAGTTTCGCGAGATATTGTATGACACAGGAATGCTCACTTTCCATTGCTGTCCCTAAACATCTGAGGGCGTGATTCTGATGCAGCACATAGATTCGATCAGCTGATGGGTGTTGTCTAAAATACATCCTGATCACTTGAACGCTTCTTCCTCCTGGACGCGGACAGATTCATTCTACATCCTCATCCACATTTTTCGCGTCACCAGTCTCATCTCTGACACCTCCTTCTGCAAAACTCATGATTCCCGCCAGGTCCAGCTTCGAAACCACATCCTCGGCGTCTTCCACGTCCATTTCCGCGAGCACCTTGTTCACTGCCTCTAATTTCCCGTCCCTCAGCGCATCCTTGAGTGCGTCGGTGAACCCATCGAAAACCGTCCAGCGCATCATCAGCGCTTTCCGCACTTCCTCGACGTCCAGGTCCTCTGTTTCGGGGCCCTCGAGGACGAGATCGTCGGGCGGCGGACCGTCGGGTACGTTGAAGGTAATAGTGGAGTCGGGGTTCTCAGGCACGAGCTGGATCTGCTCCTTTTGTGGAGTGGAGGCAGAAGCTTCAGTAGCAGTGGCTGCCACACGAGTGACAAGATGAGCATATGTATCTTCGACATCTTTGACGAAGATAGGCACGGCACGTTTGTCGCCTGCAATCATCCTAGAATCGCGATGATGATGATGAGTCCTGATGTGACCACACTGAAGAGGCAACGACGCACTTCTGGAAGAACACCCTCACACCATCACGGCCCAATTTGTCACAATATTGCAGAAGCAAGCTTTGGTGCACGCATTGCTTCGCATATTTCTCACGTCCATCTCCCTCTGCCTGGAAGGCGGCGACAAGGAGAGCGTCAGACGCACCTGGAACGACGACGTCGCGATTGCTCTGTATGAAGGCAAAGGATTGGGCATAGTCCCAGAGCGGCAGCTGGGAGAAGCGATTGAGGGATGGAGTGAGTTCTGGTAGATCTTCTTGTTGCTCGTCCTCGTTGGAGGCGTCTGCAGCCGAAGGAGGGACTGCGGAAGCACGAGAGGAAGAGGCGATAGGGTTGAGTACTTCGTAAGTTGTCGTTTTGGTTGTAGTCGTCGTGGCTTTTGTAGTCGTATCCGAGATCGCATTCTTGATCGCGGGTGGGGCAGGTTTGGGAGGGACGTACTGGAGCATCGTGCAAGGGTCAGTATTGTAGGCAAGCTAAGGAGGGGACACGAGATTACGATACCTTGCTTTCCCAACCCTCGTGGATGTCGTCGCTGGTGATGTGCTTCTTCTGCTCCTTGAGTTCTACTTCGAGGTCAGCCTTGAGCTTGCACGTATGCTCCGCGAGCTGGGCGATATGGTTCTCCAAGCCATCGAGGAGGGCTTTCTCATGTTCGTCCTGGGGCAGAGCCTTGAAGCTGTCGTAGATCTGGAGAAGAAGAGAGAGAATCATGCCGTCGTATGTGGGCTGGTTCTTTGCATTGGTGGGTGGTGCTGCAGGAGATGGGTTTGACTGGAGACGATCGACGAGATATTGGAAGAAGGGGAGACCGGTCTGAGATTGTCCAACATCAGCGTCTTCTGCGAGGTCGCCTGCAGCGCTAGCAGATGCACCGGCGATGCGCTGTCTGATCCTGACGAGGCGAGGATGGAGGATGTTGTTGCAGGCGATCTCGGCGCTGAGTGCCTCAATCTTGTGCTTGCGGACCTCGCGCTTCTCGTGGATGTCGCGCTGTTTCCATCGGATAAGAGAGCGTTTATCGACGTTGGGGTGGCCCTCGATGTCGGAGTCGTCTGAGAGCTCGAGTTGGTCCCACTTGGAATAGTTGAGAGGCATCGTGGATGTCGCAGACGAGAGTTGTCGATGTCAGTGGTGGTGACAGACTAACAACGGAAAGTTCTCAAATTCAAGTCAAGGGGTCTGACGCTGATCGCTGATCGCCAGCGCTGCCAACGTCGCCGTTGCCGTCGCCGAGGGCGTATAGAGCTCGCTAAACCCGACGGTGGGTCCGTGCGAGTGGCTGAACCATTCGGGGGTCGCTCGCATCTTTGCTCTCAACCACCCACCACTCAAAGTTTGTGCAATGGACACCGACATCGAGCAACCACAGTCAGTCCCCACCACCTCAACTCTGGACATGGCCACCTCCCTGCGTGCCGCTGCCCTCTTGTCCAGAAAGCGCCGGAGGGTTGATCCTGACGCACCCTCGCTACCTCCTCGCCTTGCTCCAGAGCCCACCTTCCAACTCGACTATGGTTACGACGACCCAACGGCCATCCAGTCCGACCGCAAGCTGTCTCCGGTTTTACAATCCACGGTCCCAGAGTCGTCAGACCACATAGAAGACATCGAGGACGGTCAGATTCGTGAAGAAGGCGAAATCAGCGATACCGAAACTTCACCTCCACCACCACGGTCACCCACTCCGCCCCCGAGGTTGAGACAACGGCCATTTGTTTCCCAAGTCCAGGAATCTGCACGAGTTGAAAACCCCTTACCCCCACGCTCACCATCTCGTATCGAAGCCCCAATAGCTTCCCCGTTGGAACCATCCGATACTCAGGCATGGCAACCTGCTGGTATTGAACCTTTTGTGCTCGAGACATCTACCTACCGACTTGATGCTGATCATGTCAGACCAGGACTCACTAGTTCGTCACCAGTCTCACATCAGTCAGGCTCACCACTAACATCACTTCTAGTGACCCAGGATCAATACAACACCGCGAAAGAGCTCGTTCTTGACCTCCTTGGATGGGGCGTTCCTCCCGAATATCTATTGGAGTGCGGCTTGAGCCCGCATGTCATCTTCTATGTTTTTTCGGAACTCAATCTGCGGCTTCCAAGTAATTTGGATACAAGTGGGCTCATTCCGTACCCCACACCTGAGATCCTCGCACTTATACCAGTTTCTCCATCCTTGTCGACGCGCTCGTTACATTCTTCGTCTTCTACAATGCCTCCTCCGTCTGTCATCCCAGCCCGAGTTTCTCTTGCAGAGCGCGTGAGTATGGAGCGCATCGACACTCGGATGTCCTCACCCGACCCTTTTCCGTACATCAAGGCTGAACCGAGTTCGCCATCATCCGTCGATCTCACCAATCCTCAGTCATTGCTCATGATAGAGCAGCAACGACGGCAGGAACTACTCGCCCGCAAAGCCGTCATCGCCTCTCGAAAGATTCGACAAAGCGAGCCCCCTGGTTTTGCCGCTCCATCCAAAGACCAGGACATTGATATGAGTGCGGTTCCTGCTCAATCCGTTGACGAATTTTTAAAGACGATTGAGCCTACTCCGCATCTGGATGCCAGCGATAGTGACAACCACAACCGAGGATCCTCTGTTGGCACGACTTCGTTTTCGAGTTCGGAGCGCATGGATGTTGATGACCTGATTCCTGGTCTATTTGGCGCATCCAGAGATACTTCTACTTGCTCAGCAGGACCTTCCTCAAGCACAGCCAATTATACGGAACTTGACTCACCTACGGCATTACCTACCGGATCAACGGACAACGAAGGCACCACCAGCAATGGTACGGAACGAGGCTCAGCGACGTCTGTGGACATGGCTGGCTCAGGCTCACTCACGCCCGTCCTTCAAGGCAACCTGAGTTATGCAAGTTTAGACGGCGACAACAGCTATCCACAACGCCGAGGGATGAAGCGTCCTGTGGCAGCTGACTTTGTAGATTTTGACAGTGGCCCGGGACCCTCGCGTGGTCACGGAGGCTCATCTTCCAATGGTTACTCCAATGGAGTACCGTATCCCAACCCTCTCTCCAAACGCAAAACTGGTAGTTTCGCTGGAATTAGCGGTATGCGCCGTTGCGTTATCGAATTGAGCGATAGTGAGGACGATGGTGACAATCAAGTGAGGGGGGATCCTGTGGGGAACGGTGACATCCGGGAGTATTCTCCGGGAGCGACTACAGCATTTACCATGCGTGTTCCGCCACGGCTCACCGTGACTCCGACGATGTCTTTGTCCGTCGGGTCTTTGGGCAATACCAATGGCAATACGGGGCAGCCGGTACCCACAGTGCCTGCCACGAATGCGCTCGCAGAAAAGGAGGAAGAGATCAAGAGAATGCGACAGCTGATTGCTCAAAGGGAAGAGTCGAGGTTGAAGAAGCTTGCGGCTGTGAGTCCTTTGCAAGTCGTCGTCCAAGAGGTGCTTAGTGTGTACTCGTAGATGTCTGGCAAGTCAACATTAGTGATGCCACCGACCGGCGAGGTGCCGGCCCCGGAAGGAATGGCGATGGAAGACCCACCGGCCGGTTCACTGAGCCGCAGAGAATTATCGACGTTAGACCCCTCAGGAGATGGGGGAAGACACCACTCTGACCGGCCCGGACGTGCGGATTCCGCATTTGCTAGTTTTGTTCATACGTTGACCCCTTTTATAGATTCAGGTATGATCGATGGAGATCCAGATCTTCTCACCTCCGACAACTCCGGGACGGCTGGCACACCTAGCCCGACTGGTAACCGAAATGACTTAACAGCGCAAGAGACATCCACCATCATTGGTTCTCTCTCTCGGTTCTCCGCCAGTCCGACAGCCGGCTGATATACTTCTTTTGCTCTTCCCCACCCCCCCTGTCGTCGCTCTTCTCTTCTTTTTTAATTCTACCACTATTATAATTTTTCTAACACACTCTTTATACTTTTATCTTTCGTTCTTTTACCTCTTGGTTGTTATTGTATTACCGCCGGTGGGTATTTGACTGGGGGGTTGCAGGACGCGATCTTTCCGTGCAGGACGGAGACTCTGACGATGATGATCAAGGTATGTTCGCCGTTCTACTCATCCTTGTCTTTTTCTTTCCCTTGCCTCGGTGCTCATAGCCTGCTTTTTGTCTTGTTCACTGTGGCTTTCTTAGACTTGGTGATCACTGGAGAGACACAGTTCGCACAAGTGGCAAGAATCCGTTCCTCTTTTCATGTCAACCTGCTTCCTCCTTCCTGACTCCGCCCCCTTTTGCTTCCCCCTTTCCTTCCACGCGACACCGTAATGATATACTTAGGTGCCCTCGTTGAAAGAGGATATTCATCAAGAGTCCTTCGCCGCCGGTGATTCTGGAACGTCATCATCGGCACAGGTGCGTGTTCTAGTCTGGCTTGTTATGGTGGCCATGTGGCCTGATATGTTGATCTGTGCTGATGTAAATTGGTGGTTGCCGTTGGCGATAGGTCCTGCGGCCCCAATTACCGCAATCACGAAATCAAGTTCCTCCGCAACTATTAAGATCTGACTTTCCATTGTACGATTCCCCTCTCTCTCGATATCCGCTCCTTCGACCTCGATCCGGTCCGGACCCAAGCGCTGCAAATACTTGTTTTGTCGACTTGCAGTCTGAGTTAACTACTGCATCGCAACCAAATGCCCGTAGTACCTCGCCTCCTAGTGTATATTTTCCGTCCCCTATTTCCCGTACTACAGGCGCTGTGTCCTCTCACTCTTCCTCCCCTGTCCCTCTCCCAGACCTCAAGCAATTGAAGCAAGCGGTGGTTCACCGTTCACTCGTACAATTGACTAGGCGCAGTACGGATCTTCGGGTGTGCCCATACGAGGTGCCCGGTGGCGGTGTATGCCGTGACAAGGACTGTGGAGAGCTGCACCTCAGTCGAATAACCAAGGAACCGAGCGGTGCGTTAATGGAGTTGCTTTATGTGCGAGCTGACCGAACGTGTCCATGGTGTCTTACTGTCCGACCTGTTACTGCCGGATTTGCAGATACGGAGGTTGCGGTATACGTCCATGGAATGCTTCCACGACCGTGGAACGGACGGTGCGACGCGCGGGCGATTGAGATTGCGCTCGAGGGCGTCCGACTGCGTGGAGTCGCCACAGACATTGACAGTCGTGTCCGGGAGGCGCTTGGTGGTCTTGGTATACCGATGATTTAACCCCACGCTGACATGAACGGTCTCTTGTCTGGCCAGAACGTGATCGACACCGGGTACACTCCTTCTAAAAGAAAGAAATTGCTCGAGTGTCAAAATAACAGGGAAAAGGAAAGAGCGCTGAGCGCCACGGGGGTGTGCACTCCCGATAATGGTGACCACGCGATGCGATATATGTTGTAACTTGGCTCGCTCTTGATTTTCTTTTTTTCTTTTTTTTTTTTTTAATTTTATATATTTTGTTGAATATGGCAGTGCAAAGGGTGATTGATCCGGAAAAGGGTAATGATGAGATAATCATCCGCGGAAAGGGGAATTGTGAATTCCCAAAAGGAAAGATGTGGGAGTGGCGGCTGCGGAAGCAGATTCCGGGGATTACCGGGAGTGCCTTGACGGTGGGGATATACTCCGACGGTGCCAAATAAACAAACACATTGGGGTGTCTTTTTTTGATCGTCCAGACTGAGACAACACACGCCCCCCGTTGACACTCCCTCCCTTTTCCACCTCCTTCCAACTTCAGCGATTCCTTTTAAGGACGCCCTCCGCACCCTTGCTGACATCGTCACTTGCCCGCCCATCGTCGTCCACATCCCCAACTAAACGTCCTCCCTCCATTATCATCGCCCTCGTCGCCATCGACGCCATCCCCGTTCATAAACTACATGGCCTATCGCCATCTCCCATCTGCAAACAACAGCTCGCCATCTTATCCGTATTCCAAGACCGCGGCCCATCACGGTCAGCAGCCTTCCCTTTCCGGTCAAAACATCCAGGACGACCCCACCTCATCCTCACCGACGATGCGTAAGCGCCAGCGCACGGGCCTTGATATCTCCAGCACCGCCGTAGCCGATCCCCAGCAGCAGCCCCCGTCTCAGGCAGGTCAACCGCCACACTCACAGCAACCCTCGCATCTCCCTCAGCAAGGCACCGTCCCAGAGGATGGCTTCATCAATGATCAGGATGCCGTCGAGAGCGTTGGCGATGACGACGACGAAGAGGAAAAACCAAAGGACAAGAAGGCAGGAAGGCGCAAGATTAAGATCGAGTTTATTCAGGATAAATCAAGACGTCACATAACATTCTCCAAAAGGAAAGCTGGTATGCGATCACCTTCCCTTGCCTCTCTCGTGTTTTTTCCTGAAAATGCTGCTTCACTTTCGCAGGCATAATGAAAAAGGTATATACGTCCATCGTGCCGTCGCCTATCGCTTATCTAACCCACTTCCTCAGGCCTACGAGCTTTCCACCCTCACGGGCACCCAAGTATTGCTCCTCGTCGTCTCAGAAACAGGTCTAGTATACACCTTCACGACCGCCAAGCTACAGCCTCTCGTCACACAACCCGAAGGCAAAAATCTCATTCAAGCTTGTCTCAATTCCACTACTCAGGGAGGTCCTCATGGCGGTGCCTTACCACCTAACGTGCCCGTCGGGGCCCCTATGAACCGCGCCACGCAGTCCATACCCATGCCACCCGGCGGCACCACCAATCTTCCTGGTGGTCTCTCCATCCCAGGTGGCCCCGTTGGCGGTCCTGGTCCCACCAAAGAGGATGGTGATGAAGAGGGCGATGATGAAGTCACCCATGGTGGCCGCACTGCGTCCGCTGGCGATAAGCGGCGTCGTCGTCCCTCCACTACAACGGCTTCGGCTGCAGGCCGCGGTGGACCCGGTTCGCCTCAAACACCCAACAGCACGATTCCTCCTCCCCTGTCTATTCCTGGCGCTTCTCAACACCAACCCACAACCCAGGCACCGCCACCTCCGCAAATCTCTCTTGGCTCTCCGACGAGCCCACAGCAACAACACTCACAGGTGCCTTCATCCCCGCAATATGGCCCATCCCCAACGGGGGGCTACGCTCCGCATGGTCAACATCATGGACACCATGCTGGGAGTCCTACGGATGCAAGTATGTATGGCGGACATATGATGCCTGCCCCACCCTACTCGTATCCCGGACCTGGTGGACCAGCAGGGCAGGCAGGTCAGCCTCTAGGTGGGCTTGCTGCGGCTGCTGCTCAACACAATCATTGGGCGCCGCCACCACAAGCCGGACACTATGGAAGGAGATGATGCATGATCATTGACGGCTTTTTTTTGTTCATGATTTTTTTTTACGCCCGCTTGGTCGGCGTTGTTGCGTTGATGTGTTCTTTTTTTGTCCAAATCGGTTCGTAGCCAATCTATGCACACCTTGTCGTCTGGTCATGCTTCTCTTGCCTTCTCAAACTGTTTATCCTGTTGACTTCCTTTCTTTTCTGGTACTTACATCCACGCTTTGTTTCCGTTGAAAGTGTACACTAATTCATCAATGCCCTGCACGACGACTCTTTGCGTTTTTGATTGCTATGCGACCTTGGTTATAGGCTGTTCTACTACCCATTAGGTTAGTGATGCCATCTTGAGGCCATTACATTACAACTCAGTATCCTCGAGGACACGTTATTTCCGTCGGTAGACTGCAAAATGAACGATCCTCTGTGGGGGCACATGAATACACCAATACGTTTGCACACGAATGCGTACATTTCCCTCGTCCCTAGCTGAATTCGCGGAGTGGTGAACGGGACAACTGATTTGGTCTTGCTCGATTGCCTCCATTGCGACAATATCTTGTGTCATTTGAGGATCAATATGTGGTCTCGGTTTCCGTTTAGCATTTTACCTGATCGAGGAACGAACGTATCTGCAACCATGTCCTCTCACGGAAGACCCTCACCTCTGTTGTGCTGGCGGTCTTGGCAAACTGATAGCGCGGAAATACTGCGACCGCATGTTGTCTCTTGTGCCAGACTTTGGCAGACACAGGAAATTAAACCTTTGTTGGTATTCACGGTGATTATCTACCGTTCCTAGCTGTCATCCCGGGTGTACCTCGGTGGCCGTGGGTGAGGTACCGCCCATTTTCTCAATCAAGCAGACCACATCATAGATCGGTGCCGCAAAGGAGGAATTTAAGAGTACTGCGATGACCAGTCAAGGGCCACTGTCGAGGGTGCTGTCAGTGGATGACACGGACAGCTGGCGGGATTCCTATGCGCCACCTTCGTGCCATTCGAATGCTTGGTATCTGACGAGCTGTGTGTATATGTTTCTTTATCTCGGAGCTAGCGGGCTGCCTCGGTCGCGGCTCTCCCTGAATTTCGCGTATGCAGACATTCGCTGTATTGCCACGTATGAACGCGTCCCTAAAAAACGAACGACGGCACGAAGATCGTTCCCACAAACTGTGACTAGATAAGATATGGCTATTCAGAGCGGTCGTCGGTCCATGTCCTCATGGGAAGATGTAGCCTTACTGTTTCGTTCAGTGAGGAGCAGGAATATCAGAAGGGCCCACCACAAAAGGTCACATGAGTTCGTGCCGTCAATTAACGAAAGGATATTCTAATCAGCAGTACTGATAACGATGGCGACCGAACAAAGGTACTCCCCGGTTGCAAATTAAATTAACACACATGATGCGGCACAATTAAAATACCGTGAGAGTCCTAGGTAGGGGATGCCGATGACGGTCAGCAGGCGATGCCACAGGGTTGCCGTCAAACACTTCCATTCCATTTCAAGGTTTGATTGGCATGCATATGGTTGCGGTGATGGAATGTCGTGATGGATCAGGATTGCGCGAGTCAAGACGTGTTTCGAACAGATATGACCAAGGAAGAGCAATGTGACAGTGAATAGTCATTGTTCTGCGTCCCGGTCTGACCGGTTATGTATATGAATGATGATTAAAAACACCTTCAGAGCTTCCATGTGATGGCGCGCAGCTCCTCCAAACTGGGCACTGGTCGCGACTATGGGGAAGGGAACGTGGGTGAGTTTGACGCTCGGTGACCAATTTTAGGAAGCCCTTGGACGTTGCCCACGAGGCATCAACGAAGGATCCTTCCTAGTCGGACTCGGGTCAATGGAGCGATCGAAGCCGTCCCTGCTTGCGGCTCTTCAAGTCAATCCAGTCGCAGGAACGCGTACGAGGTGGAAAGAAAAAGAGGAGTTTCCACAAATCACGCTGTCTCGGAATGAATCGATGTGACCATCGGTCCGTTGTAGTATCAGATTCTGGCCTTTGCATACGCCACGCCACCATTCCAATTATCCAGAAGAGATCCGCGGTCCAGAGAGTTGCATATAGGTAGGAATGGCGAATCCATCAAGAAACTCGACGTCGCCCGAGGAGTATCAGATGCAGTGAATGTTCACAATCAACTACGTGCATGTACGGGTCATATCGATCAGTTATCGATTTAACGGAAATTCACAAACACCACGAAGAATCGGAGGAGTAAAGAGTTGAACTGTAGCAATGCATGCCGTGCCATGTATATGATGAGTGTAGCTGCATCGAATGTGGTCAATGGGCTGTAAGGGGAACTGTCGCAAAGGAGCAGCTTACTTCTATGACCAAAAAAGACCCTCCGAATCTCAAGTATCAAACCAAATAGATAGGACAAATATGGGGTGGGATCCACACCCTCGACTACACGCACCCATCAAGGAACGTCTGCATTGCGGAGAGCGGACCAAAGCCAACTGTCTCCTCGACACGTTGCAGTAGTGGAAAGAAAACCCGCCTTGCAGGGCTGACCACCGGCGGAATCATGAAGCCACCAGCGAGGCCTCTGCTATGCCATGAATCCACTGTAGAATACGAATGAAAGGAGGCAGGTATTTGAACTTTCGACGTACGTACCCAGAGGTTGGGCCACCACAAAAATACAGAAATATACCCATAGCCTTCCATATACTCCAACTACCCTTTTCCCCGTGGTTCGACGCCACAGCTTCTCAAGTAAAATGAATGGTGCTTGTAACACGAAGAACAGCACTACAAGCCAGTTGAACCCCTTCCCAAGCGTATATGCCGCACATTCGTGGAACATTCCCGAAGCAAAGAACGTTCCGAACAACATTCCCATATCACCGGCAAGCCATTTACCGGGAAACCCTCCGTAAATAAAAAATGTCTGGCGAAGCACTTGATGCCATCGTTTAGCCCAGAAAATGTGTAGAGAGTCAGAGACCCAAGGATTATCCATCAGCGGAGGCCACATTTCCACAGCGCTAGAAAACCCTATCAAAGCAAACAAGGTAATGCAACCGTGGACCATTTCAAAACCAGCGATGAGACACGTTCCCGTGGCAAGGTGGATTGCGGTCGAAAGTATGCATCGTTGTAGAATAGGTAGGTTGGGTTTGAATATTGTTCCTCCGTGAGGCGAACCGACCTCTGGTACTAATTTGATGAGAGATTCCAAGGTATCGAAAATGAGAAAGTGTTTGAGCGTAGACATGGCAGTAACACACAGAAAACCAGAGCGCTCGGAGGGCCGTGGGTCTCTTGGAACATGCAAGTCAGCGCCAAACTGCCACCCCAGTCCGCGGATGGCGAGCCCTGCTTCGAATGAGTCATAGAGCCAAGGTGGCAATGACGTGTTTCTTGGTGCTGTATGCGGAGAGATCTCTTTCCCATCGATAGATGGCGCATCACCATTGGAGCTGCCATTGGGGCAATGCGAAACGGGTGGCGACTTGGATAGTACACCTGGCTTCGTTTCACCAGCTTTGAGCATACCGTGTCTCCTCCACGCAAAGTCTATAGCTTTGCTACAAATCAACTCGGCGAAGAGTCCTATGGGAATAAAGGATGTCATGTTACGCGAGGTTACTGGCACAGTATGACACTGACCAAATCCGCACCTTGTCCCCAATTATAGATATTCAGTTCTGGTTCCGGGTACATGAAACGAAAATAAGTTCCGAGTGTAACGCAGATCACTAGAGGCAGGAGCAACAGCCGCAGGTAGAAGGTATCTGGGCGTCTGGAGAGGTAGGCCATCGAGAAGAAAGGAATTAATGGCAGGAGAAGATGAGGAATGTGGTGGAAATGTATGGGTATACGATGTTCGGGGTAAGGTATTATTGATCGATAGACATCGTGAGCGCTATGGACAGATGCGAGAAGTTAGAATGAAAAAGGTCTGGTCATTGAACTTACACATGATAGGCGGACGGCCACATTGAAATGTGAGTAACTTGGTCGTTTCGTTAGCCCGTTCAGCGACGTGACGGAGACAGTCGTAGCAAGTTACCAGCAGGTCCTGGGAAAGTGAACTGAACATCGTGACAGCAAAGTCCCGAAAGGGTTACAAGTCACCCAGTAGAATTTAGTCCAGTGGGAGCCTACGGGGCCATCTAGCCACCGCTACTGCTCTTATAGCCTTTGGAATGGGCCGTAGTTAGGCTCTGACAGACCCAACGACTGAGATCTGAGTCGGCCCATGCACATGGCAGAGTCGCCCCTATCTTGTCATGCATGGTTCCCCGGAAATGAACCCCACTACTACGTGGGAGGGGAGCAGTGCTGCCTCTAACGAGCCAGACCATGGTCGCGACGTTCCCGGTTGTTCGTACTTTCCCCGTTCGTTTATCATGTGCACTCACCGTCTTCGGACGGTCTCTGCTTCTGATCGTCCTCGAAGTTGTCGCAAATGCCATCTGCCTGGCTATTGCGGCACGCTCGCACACAATTTTAGGACTCGCTATTCTTGCCTGGGTACGCATGTAAACTGATCTCCGCTAACTCGTTCTGTTCACTGTCCTTTTTGCAGACAATTGGCTTGAGGCATGGTAAGGATGAGCTTGCTGATTGCCTTCGAAACCCAGTGTCGCTGATCTGCAGACAGCTCTTGACGCAGACCACATAAGGTTATTCGACGATCAGTTTTGTGGTTTCGTATGTTGCGTCTCATCTCGATCTGCCTCGGGCTATTCATGACCGCGACGCAGTAACAACTGATCCCCGGTCTCAGCGCGATTGATAATGCCACACGAACTCTCATCAATCATGGACGACTTGCTATAACGTGCGGATTGTTCTTTTCTCTCGGGCATAGTACAATAGTGATCGTCGTGGTATGTCCTTCTCACTCTGATTCATTCTTCTTTTCAACGCACTGGCGACCAGAACATCGCTATAGTCATCAGCACGAGCATCTACAATAAACTAGGTGGAGTCGGTAACATCGGGTCGATAGTAGGTGTGTACCATCACTCCACATGTAGTACCAGATATATATCCACCTGTAGGGACGGCTATTAGTGGATCTTTCTTATTCATTATTGGTCTCGCTAATTCAATCATTCTCTGCAAAATCCTGCGTCAACGTCGTCAGGTATGTCCACCCCACTGACCATTCTTTGATTTGCGTACTTATCATCAAACGGACAGGCCAGACGTAGACGAGATTCGGAGCACGGAGAGACAGATCCAGAACTTGCCCCAAATCAAAACATGCTGATGATGCGATTGCTTGGACCTTTGGTCAACTTCGTGAATCGTCCGTGGAAGGTGCGCCAGCGCAGCCGTTGACACTGTCATGAGATACCTGATTAACTAGACTATCGGTAGATGTACCCTGTGGGTCTGCTATTTGGCCTAGGTGAATCTTGTGCTGTCCCTCCCGGACGGAGTCCTGAATTCCTCGATACGCAGGGTTTGACACTGCATCTTCGATCGCCCTGCTTGCCATCTCTGCACTGGCAAAATACGGCGTGAACAACACGCGGATATCCCCTTCAGATGTCATCATCTTGCCTGTGAGACTTTCCTGCACCCTTTCCGTGGTCCGGCGTGATTCATGCTTGTGGAAAGCTATTGTTCACGACGGGGATGTCCTTGGTGGATTCACTCGATTCCGTACTGATGCTCTATTCGTACACCGGATTCGCTGGCCACTCGTGGAGGATTTTTGAGTCAAACGGCTTCCCTTTGAGAACTGGAGACGCGCAATCTGTGAACATGCATTGCGAGGTATCTTGTACCGGGGAAAGGGCAGTGGAGGTGTGTACAGCGACGGAAAACGCAGCGGTCATCGCTCCCTCCCTTGATCAACCCCGCGATGCAATCGAAACAGAGAACAAGACAGTGGACAACGCGAGGCGTGACGGCGGCAGTGACGCAGCGGGATCAGAGCAAAAAGACCGCATAACGTTGGTCAAACGAAGCACGATGTCGGAACTCAGCATTCTCCTGACGACAATGAGTATTTTGCTGGCGTTTAGGTCAGTGAATGAAGTTGCAGTTCACCGGTCATTGGCACGACTGATCTTCCCTAGCATATCGCTCATAGAGATCATGGGAGTAATCGGGGCATATTGTAGCAAATGTGAGGCGGCAGCATCCGCTCCTGACGGTGGTGGACTGGCAGGTGAGTGGTGGAGGTTTTGGGCGCAGGTGAGTGTCGGATGGCGCTTAATGAGGATGGTACTGAAGTTGTCAATGTAAAGGCGAATGCAGACTATGGGTACATTGGAGCAGGGATAGTTGGAGTGTTCATTGTGGTAGTCGGGTGTTGGTACATGGCAAGAAGTTACTTGTAGTAGTTATGTTGTGACGGGATGGGACGTGTTTTGGTGTGTTGAAAGATGTCCGAGCTGTCACCACTCTCCGACATATGTTGGACTCGACCCAACACAATTTTTGACGACACTCACGACCCCTTGACTGTATTCCTATATCTGTATCCATCTTCCAACAGCAGCTCCTCTGGTCGACATTCCTAGACCCCCTTCTTGATAATGGTCCCATCTCGTCTTCACCTCAACACCAATGTACACAGAGAAATCGTTGCAGCGTCGAAAAGATCGGCAGGTCCCTCAAACGTAACGTCCGCAACTCTCCCTTCTCGTTCCCCCTCGAATGGCATACGCGCCCGCAGTGGATCCACAGCATCCACCACTTCTTCAATCTCTGTCGTATCCCCGTGTCCTTCTTCCTCCGCGTCAGCATCCTCGTCCTCTCTCCATTTGCCCGAGCCCGGCACCCAATCGTCGCAGTTTGCCTCCCAGTCCATCTCCACCCCATCCAGTCCTTCCGCAGATGAAACAGTTCGGGTTCAGCCCTCTGTACCCGAGTATGTGCTGGCACTCCATGATTTTGTCCCTCAACATCAAAACGCGACGTGTCTCTCCTTTCGTGCTGGTCAGGTCATCCGTGTATTTAATCGTGACCCTAGTGGCTGGTGGGATGGTGAACTACATGGTCAGAGAGGATGGTTTCCGAGCAATTATGTCAGTGCCGACGAGCGCGTCATCTCTCTGACGGAGGAACAGCTTCGCCCGCAGGTGAGTGTCCCTTGATTATCACGGTTGCTTTGGGTTAACTTCGATGTCCAATTTTCACAGCTTCGCCAATCTCGTCACGCGCACACAATGTCAGCTGTATCAACTGCATCATGGGCTACTACCCCCTCGCGCGGCTTGTCTCGCAAGGATCACCGTCCCTTGGTCACGGAAGCTCTCGGTCCTGACATCGCGTCATATTGTCCTCCTTTAATGGTTAATTTGTTGCAGAGTCTATCCCTCCTGCAAAGTGCGGTCAGGTCTAATCGCGTAACACACTTTCAGCCGTCCACAGCATGCATCATTTCTTGCGTTCGGTTCATCCTTTCCTCTATCGAGTGCCTGCCCCGCGAGGCACCATTGCTAAAGCGCTTCCCCGCTCTGGCTTTTGAACGAAAACAAATCTTGTCCGTTCTGGCTACATTGGTCTCGCAGGCAAGAAGAGCTTCGGATGAGACGTGCGACGAAGACACACGGGATGCAGAGATTGAAGGGATGCTCAAACTTGGTGGTCAGGTATTTTCCCAAGTTCGGCGGTTCTTAGCCGTGGCGGTACAATGCGGCATTGAGCTCCCGGAGAGGGGACGGTCTTCGCCTACCGACAGTGTTGCCTCGACACACTTACAGTTCGAACGCGTATCTCCAGACCCCATGACGAGTTTCTCAATGCCACCAGCAGAAACTGTCCAGCTATCAGGTGAACTGTCTGGTTTGAGAAATCTCAAGTTACATGACCACGAAACGACAAGTTTTGCTAGGACAGCTTCTCGTGTAAAAAGCCTCGGTGACCTCCGATCTCAGCGCAAAACGCTATCATACCGAGATTCAAATTCCTCGGTCGCTCCCTTACTCTCTCACCAAACAGTCGTTGCCCGTGCGAAGAGAGAGCAATACTTCGCTCACGAAGCCACTAATCGCCACAAACCGGCCATGCTGTCAATAAGCAGTATTTCCTCAACTTCGTCATTCTCTTCCACCGAGTCATTCAAGCCCCCCACATTATCTTCCTTCCCCTCGGGACCTTCGACTGCCTCCGAAGTTATGGAAGCACTCAAACATACCCATGATCAATACCTCTCGACCATCGCGGCTTTTATAGGTCACGCACATTCCCATTCACGCTCGTCACATGCATCCAGTACTGGCCATATGTATGAACTGGTGCGAGAGATCGTCGAAATGGTCTGCAAACTCCTAACCATTGTCGAATCCGTCATGCGACATCCGGAGATTCCTAAACACAAAATCGGCCATCTCAAAGCAGCGAAGGAAGGGCTATATAATGTGACAAGTTCACTTGCAGAGTCTGTCCGACTTCTTATGTTCCCTCTTTCGCCTGATATTACGGAGGAAACAGAGAAGGCATCATTAATCCGTTCAGCTACAGCCGCCTGCAAAGCTGGTGCTGACTGCGTTTCTGCGGTCAAGATATGTCTGAGTCGAACCTCATCGGAACAGCAGTTCATCATCCAAGTTCCACTGAGGTCAGACTCGAATCCTGCCCCATTCACCCCCAGTAAGTTTTCACGGGGCCAGCGCAGTGGCTCTTCCCTGCACCACTCGTATCGAAGCAGCGTCGATGAGGAGGATGTCACCGTTCAGGGTCAAGCACCAACGAGCCATGCGGCAAAAACTCCGACACAGATCCAGGAGACGTCTTCGGATTCGTCCGTGCTCACCGGCCACTCAAAATCATCTGATAGCTCGCAGGATACCGCACCTACTTCTCTTGATGAACAAGACACCTCGTCGTGTTTGAGAGCCGACCCAGCTGTATCGAATGAGGTGGCTTCACCTCGCCACGAGTCGACTAACGTTGTTTCCGGAGACGCTCGAGGCGACCAGGAGACCGTAGACGCCTTGGAAGACCAGCTCGTGCAAGATAGCGAATTACCTGTCACTCTCGATGTTAAACGTGACCCTCTGGGTCATGACCACTCAGTTGAGGATGTCATCTACAATGCCGATGGTCACCTTGTCGCAGCATCTCTGGAGGTGCTCGTTGAGAAGATGATACCCCACGATAGCATCGTCGATCCCGCTTTCTCTGCCGTATTCTTCTTGACGTTCCGTCTGTTCTCCACGCCAATGGAACTTGTCCAGGCCCTAATTCATCGGTACAATGTCATGCCTCCCGCCGGTCTCTCGGAGGAAGATATGCTTCGGTGGCAACAGTACAAGGGGATTCCTATCCGCCTTCGCGTATCCAACTTTGTCAAGAGCTGGTTGGAAATGTATTGGCGGTCAGGTATAGATGATGTGGTTCTCCGACACTTGGACTCCTTCACTCGTGAAGCACTGCAACAATACTTCCCCGGACCATCCCAGCGCATTCTTGATCTCATTGCCATACGCCAGGATGCGAACGCGAACTTAATCAGCCCGAAGAGTGAGCGAGCTCGTGACCCGGGGATGTCTATCAATCCGCCGTCTTTCCCCCCTTCCGAGATCCCTCGACCTATGATGACCAAGGCATTGCTCTCGAATTTACGGAACAAGAATTTCGATTCTGTTACCATTACCGAATTTGACGCTCTGGAGCTAGCAAGACAGCTGACGGTCATGGAGTGTGATCTCTATTGTGCAATTCAACCTGAGGAAGTGCTGGAGACAGGGCAGGAGGGAACAAAACCGCCTGTGAATGTTAGGGCTGTTTCTTCCTTGAGCACGGTGATCACGGGCTGGGTCGCTGAGAATATTCTAAACGAACACGATATCAAGAAACGGACATTCTTGGTCAAGTTTTTCATCAAGGTTGCGGACGTAAGTGTTGTTGTTGAGAATTGTTGAGATTGGACTGAAAAGTCTGTAGCGATGTACATCACTGCATAATTTTAGCACCCCCCGCTCGATTCTCGCAGCACTTGACTCCTCGACTATCTCTCGCCTGCATCAGACGTGGCTTGTGAGTCGAGCTTCTGAGATGTTTATT